>JAGKRZ010000006.1:0-172881 GCA_020002355.1 Intubia oerlemansii
TCCCCACCAAAAAAAAAAAAAAAAAAAAAAAAAAAAAAAAAAAAACGCCATGTTATTTTTATCTATCCCCTGATGGTCGAGTTTTTTTTTTTTTATTTTTTTTAAAAAAGAGAGAGCTGTGGACACATGGTCCCATGGCATCCAGTCGTCCTAGTCGTCCAGTCCATAACCGACACCCAGAGCCAACGAAACGCCGTGTCACGGCCAAGCAAAGCCATATGTGATGAACAAACCAATAAAAAAAAAGGAATAGCAAAAAAGGGGGAGAGAAAATCGAAGAGTCATGGAAGCGACGGGAGTATAAAGCACTGCTCACCAGACACAGCAGCATAATAACGGCCACCCTGTCACATGAATCCCCCCACGGACAAAAAAAAACAACAACCAGAAAGCCAATAGTGTCACAAAATGAAAAAAAAGGAAAAAAAGAAAAGAAAAGAAAGAAAAGAACACCGCACAGAAAGTTGCACCAATGGACAGACAGGAAAGGAAAGCAGAGCCCCTAGACACACGAGAAGACATGTGCAGTGGTTACAACTTGGTGGCCAGTCATAGCCGCCAGGCCCCTCCACTGACGAGAAACATACAGCGCACAAGCCGACCGGCTACTCCCCGGTAGAGGGTTGTTCAAGAAAAAACATAGCCTTCAAGCCAGTACTGCTAACCATACCAATGTATGGCGTGCCAGAAAAATGAAGAATATGAGTATGGGAGAGAATATGCGAGAGGAATGATGAGAGGAGTAGTAAATCAAGAGGAGAACAGAGTTCGCATAAAGAGAAAAAAAAAAGAAAAAAAAACCGGAGGCAGTTTCTTCGCAGCTAATGCCAAAGCAGAACTTTTTGGAGAAAAAAAGGGAAAAAGGAAAATCGGAGAGAACAGAATTTTCGGGCATCCAGTAGCTGGTTGCCACATGAAGTCATGACCAAAAACGACCTCCGAGACAAGGGAAGCCCCCCCTCCCAGGAGGTAGGCAAAGACAATGCTGCAAATACATGCCTCATCGTACGGCCAGAGAGCGTGTCCGCTTAGGTGCGTGCCCGGTTACCCCAAAACAGCACGTATGGCTGCGTTACTGATCAGCTGTCTTGGGTTCAGCTGCCTTTGGAGAGCCGCTGCGGCTGGCAGGGGAAAAGTCTGGCACGGCAGCAGAGAGCTGCTTAGCCGGCTTGCTGGCCTGGCCGTTGATCCCCGCGCCATTGTTGTTGTTGTTGTTGTTGTTGGCAGAGGGAATAGCCGTGCCCAAGTCGCGGCGATGGTGGGTGTCGTGTGCGGCATACGGATGAGACCGACCGTTTGGCTTGTGAGGAGGCTGGGTGCCTGGGCGCGGCATCTGATGGTGAGGCTCTGTCACGACACCCTGGGGGAAATAGGGCTGGTGCTGGCGGCTGTGCACGGACAAAAAGTTGGACGTGCGCAAGTCCGGGCCGGGGCCACGCGACTCCTCGTCTCTCTCAGCCAGTGGCAGAACAAAAACACCCCAGTGCTGTCTGGCACGCAGCCACTCGACCTGCTTATGGTCGACAATGTAGTCCAGGCTCTCGGACATTTCGCAGGCTGCACGGATAAAATCAATGGTTGGCGCAAGTTCCGACATTCTCTTGAATCCAGCAATGACATGCAGAGGAACAAAGCCCTGGTCGGTCATCTTTCTCCGCAGGAAAAAGTCCTTGCAGAGGTTGTCCACTGAGAAATAGTACTCCACCTGCGTTCTCAAGCCCTGCACCAGACTGGGGTACTCATAGTTGAGGTTCGTGGGGACAGGGGGCTGCGAGGCTTGCATGTGCATGTCCGCCGGCATGCCGACGAAGCCACTGCCGGGGTGCTGGGCGTGCTGGGCGTGCTGGGCGTGCTGGTACAGGCCCACATTGTTGTTCTGGGGCCGTCCAGAGTAAGGGTGGCCCTGCTGGCCGGCCTGTGCGCGGGAGACTGCTCTCGGGTGGGATCTAGGCGCATGAGCGGGGTTGTTGCCATAGGTGAACGGGTGAGACGAAGGGTTGAACGCAGCCGCAGTCGGGGGCAGCATTGGTCCAGAAGTGATGGCCGGAGCTCCCGTACCAGCCGGGCCCGGAGCGCCGCCCTTGCGTCCAGAGTACGTGTGGGCGGCCGAGTTGCCGGAGATGTGTGCCTGGGACGAGCTGCCTCCACGGCCGCCCCGGAACCCCCCACGCGACGACCGCTCGCCTCTGGGCTCCGGCTTTTCGTGGGAGGAGGCGTTATGGTGGGAGGCATGGCCCGACGGCTGGCCCGTGTGCTTTCCCTGAGCATGGCTGGCGCGGTCATGCTGGCCCGCCTGCGTTGACGGCGACTGCGCCTTGCCATTGGTGTTTGCACCCCCATTGCTGTGGCCGTTGGAAACGGCGTCCTTGGCACGGCTGGCGCCGGGCGCGTCTTTTTGCTTGTCCGTGGACGGGGTCGTCGAGAAGGACGACTTGGCACCGGCAACGTCGGGAGACGGGCGCTTGCCTGATGCCTGGCCTGAGGAACGAGCGCCAGCAGACTGAGCTGTGCTGCTGGCGGTGCTGTTGGCACCGTTGGCATTGTCGCGCGAAATGTCGGTCGAAGCCGAGGCAGAGGCATCGGCATGCTTGTCGTCTCCGGAAGGCGCATTCGCGGAATCCCGGTTGTTATCGCGGTTGCCGCCACGGGCGCCGGTCTTGGGCTTGCTGGTTCGCGTGTTTGGAATGGGGGTCTGGAAGCT
Organism: Intubia oerlemansii; assembly: GCA_020002355.1. Classification (NCBI taxonomy): domain Eukaryota; kingdom Fungi; phylum Ascomycota; class Sordariomycetes; order Ophiostomatales; family Ophiostomataceae; genus Intubia; species Intubia oerlemansii. The sequence goes on from JAGKRZ010000006.1 coordinate 2,702, forward strand.
GACCGTGGGAACAAAGGGAAGCGGCATCCAGCCCTTCTTGCGAGACTTTGACAGACTCGACTGATCGTGCGTCTCCTTGTCGGCATGGTCGGGCTTCTCCGCTGGCGGCTTGGCCGTTGCGCTCTCGGATGATTGCGGGGTGGGCCAGCTGGAGGCATCCTGGACAAAGGGCAGCGGGCCCTGCGATGTCGTGGCCGCCTTATTGCTCGACTCGGCAGACCGGGAGCCGCGGGGTGCGTTTCGCCGAGGCTGCTCTGCAGCAGCACGTGCTTCGCTCTGGTGACGAGTGGCGCTTTTTCCGGCAGCGCGGCCCTTGCCATCGGCATCCGTGGGCACACGAGTCGACTTTCTGGGCTCCCTGGGGCGCGTGTTATCGGCCGCAGGGACATTCCGCTTCGGGGTGGGCGGCACAGAGGGAGCGGCAGACGTCTGGGGCTTAGTCTGCGTCTTTGCGGCTTGCTCGATCATCCGTTGGCTCCAAATGTTGACCGACGGAAGAGGCGCGGGTGCCAGCTCAGCTTTGGCCTTGGTGGCGGAGGGCTTCTCGGGTTGTTCGGCGCCAGCAGTCTGTTCCCCAGATGCAGTATTCTTCTCGGTAGCTTTGGATGCGGCGGTCACCTTTTGGCTTGTCTCATGTGCTTCATCCGTCGGCAGTGAAGACGACTGCTGGGATGTTGACTGCTGGTTGGCCGTGGCCGTTGCAGGCGTGACTGGCGCATCAACGCCAGCATTGGCGTTGCCCTCGGCTTTGCCATCGGCGTTGGCGTTGGAGTTGGAGCTGGCTCCTGCGTTGTTGCTGTTTGCATCCACGGCGGCCTCCGTGTGGCCCGCGGCGCTCACCGAGACGGCGGTTGCAGGTGCGTCATCGGGATGGTTACCGCTCTCGCTGGCCTGGCCATTCGAGTCGGTCGAGGTGGCAATGTGTGCTGTTCCAGACGGCGTGGGCTCACCGGCTGGTGATGGCGGTGCCTGGCCTCGGGCAGCCTGTGCATATGAAAATCCAGTGGCCGACATGACGGACTGGGGCTAGAGTGTGGCAGAAATGTGACAAACAAGAGGGGTAAAAGGACAAAAGGAAAAGGAAAAGAAAAAAGAGAGGGTCCGGCCGTTTCAAACCCAGATCAAGCAGCGGTTGGCTGGACACTGGAGTATAGTTGTTGGGCGTGGGCGGTCGAGATTGGTCGAGGTGCGTAAGAAGAGATGCTAGAATGTGAAAATGCTAGGGTGGTCGAATGCGAGAAGGTGAGAAGAAGATGCAGGAGGCAAATTTCTTCCTTGGACGACGGCACGAGTCAGAACGCGGTGCGTCCTTGCAAACGGATGAACGGGTGGCGGTGCGCGCGTCTTGTCTTGGTAGAGCCCTGCGCGATTCGGCTGGGCCAATATCTGTTTGAGCTCTAGCACCGGACTGGCCTGGTACACCGCAAGCCAAAGGGAGTCTGTAGGTAGGTGGTTGTTGAGGTAGTAGTTGAGGTGGCCTGAGCGAAGGCAATGGGTTGGCCGCGGAGCAGACGAGGTGGTGGCAGTCAATGGTGAGGACGGTCAAGATCCGTCGAGAGGCAAGAGGCGTGTCTGGCTTGTCACAAATGGCCTGGCCCGCCCTTGGGTCTTCTCACTTTTGGTTCCCCCCCTCCACGTCACTTTGCTTCTTGCGTGTCGTCGAGGGCGAATTGAGCGCGGGGTGTCGTGCTGAGAAACAAGGGGAAACGAGGACGAGAAATTGAACTGCACCAGAGTTAGATGCAGGTCCTTTAAAGCAGTGTCAAGAAGGAAAACAATTGCTTGTTTGTGTGTGTGCGTGTGTGTGTATGAGAGGTGGTCGAGAGTGCGGGAGAACAAAAGTCAAGCGGTGGGAATTTGTGCGTGGCTTTTTTTTTTTTTCGTCTTTTTTTCTTCTTGTTTGTGGGCTAGGATCAGAGTTGAAAGCCAGCAGTTTGCTGGTATGTGAACCACGTACAGTTCGTAACGTCAATGCTCGAATTGGATTGTCGTGCAGGACTCGCAAAAGCACTCCTTGTCGCCAGGCGCCTGTGGCAGGTTGCAACGGTGGCAGATGGAAAAGTGTTGGCTGTGGTCGAGATACTTTTTTTTTGCCCTTGGCATGGCCGATGCAGCGTTTAGCAAAGTGGGATGGCCGGTGTGGATTAGGTAATATTTTTGATGCGAGATGCGCGTCTTTTTGGCGTGAAAAATTCACTGGTAAATTGGCAAGGGTTAGAGTGAAAAAGGCATGTGCTAATCATGTACCCTGCTCATTAATGTGTGTAGCCTGGCCACAGTACAGGGGTGGTCTCTACCTGTCTCCACGGGCAAGCCCACTAGGGAATCGCCGTACTAGCTACCTGCATACAGATTGCAGAGTACTTTCGGTAAAAGCAGGGTACACCCATGTATCGGCAGGGCCACTATGGCGTACGGATACTGAAAAGAGTTCTCACCGTACAAAGCATGCATGGCGCGGGCTACTCTGCAGAGAAGAGGCTCGTCGGCAGCGGGCGACAGGGCCGGGCGCGGATGAGAACTACGAGGTATATCTTACTACGAGTACGATTATTACACGCAAATGGCAAGCAACACGGGTGCAGCATTCGGACTTGTATTGGATGGACAAGACAGCTTTCTTGCAAAATGGGGTTTGAAGGGACTGATATTCAAAACAAATGTATCCTTTAATGTTGCCGCTTGAAAAAGAGAGCCGTCCACCTACATGTATCTTCCTACCCAACCGCTTAGCTGGTCATCCAGGCAGCCGCGCGACGCGCCCCAAAGGACGTAGCCAGACGCAGGCCGCTGGAGCCCATGGGGAAGTAACTGACGAGATACCACAGCAGGCAGCCGGTCTGGACGAGGGCCGACAGGAGCGTGAGGATGGTGCTGTGCAGACCCATGGAAAAGTACAGCGTGAGGGCGATCGAGCCAAAGTAGGCAGAGGTAAAGGGGAGCCGGGGCGTGGAGGCCAGGTGCTGGACATAGGCCCACGGGCCCATCATGGCTGCAAAGGAGAGAAGGAAGAGTATGGAGCCGAGAGTCCAGCTGGAGTGAGAGCAGTGTCAGCATGAGCGAGTAAAGAAGGGACGGGGGGGCATGATAACTTACAGAATAACAAACTTGCGCGGACTTGTCGCAAGAACGGGAAAGAGAGCAAAGCAGATCACAAAGCAAACCAATGCGCCAAGGTTGCAGGCGCCAAAGATCAACAGCCGGTCCCATCTGCTCACTGTTACTATGTTAGCCAAATGCACATGGCAAGACAAGAGATGGTGGGAAGACCGTCCATGGGCAGTCCCGAGTCCGGGTGGTGCTTGCGGTCCCCGATGGCCGCAGATGCCTGTTGAGAACCCCCCTCCCCCTCCGTGTCGATGCGGACTTACAGGCAAACCAGCCCTCCTCCTCTTCTCTCCTTGTGGCAGCAGGCAGCGGGGCGCCGGCGCCTTCGGTTGTTGGGAGACGCACGTAGCCACTGTCACCAAAGGGGTTCAGGGCCTGGAGAGACGAGAAGATGCCCGTGGGCTGTGCTGTGGTGACGGGGATGTCGGCGTCCCGGCGCGACCAGCCCAGAGAGTTGAGCGAGTCGCGGAATGATTGTGATGCCATGATGAACTGTGTCTGTCGATGCTGTCAATCAAGGCCGTCGAGGCTGTCGAGGCTGGTTGGCAAATAAAAAACAGTTGTCGGCTTGAGATGTCTCTTCGATTTGTTGTTTGGTTCGCGTCTCGCTTCCGCTTTTGTCTTGTCGTCCTTTCTCTTCGATGCGGTGATTGATGGACTGCCGACTTGATCTCCGGCGGCAGGCAGCAACGTATTCCTAGCGGGAAAGGTCGACGGCGATGGCGAATTGCTGATATGCTATGCTGCTCGACGACGCACCTCCTGGCAACTGACGCGTTGGGGGCAAGCCAAGCCTGGTGGGCCTCTCTAATTGGCCAGAACACAGGCGAAGAGGGCAGACATGGCCTGTGGTTGGCTGCCGTGTGACCCACTTTCGTCCCGCGAAAGCCATGGTCGAGAAGGGCACAGGTACGGAATACTCGTATCTTTACTGCAGTGTCTCGTATTATACGGAGTATGTACGAAGGTTATCAACGGTCACGCATCGAAAAGTCAAGAAAAGTCAGACACTCAAGGCGGCGAATGACATGAGAAGCAGCTGAAAGACCCGGCATGAGAATTATTCAACACATACATAATACACACACCACCCCCCACGCGCGAGGACAAACGTACACACACACACACACACGTACACTCGCGCACTTCTTCTTGTCGACAGAGTGTCACAATGATCGCCGACGCTGGTGGCGTCCGCCGGCCGGCTGATCCAGCAGCCGACCCGTGGTCAAAGACGATCCGCGCACATCAGCCGGCGCATTGGCCGGAGGGTGTGGTGGAAGCGTCACATTGCCAGCGGCAACAGGCATCGTTGTGAGCCGCCCTCGACCTCCTTGACCGCAGGTACTTTGTATTGCTCAGCATGGTGCTGAGACACGCACGTCCTGCCTGCTTTCTTGTACGGGAGTACGGAGAGAGAGCCCTGCCTACAAAGTACGGAGTGTCATGGATGGATATGCGAGTTCCATGTGTAGCTAAGATAGGTACTACCTATCCATAGAATACACTGTACGTACACTGTGATGACGACATCCATCCTTTCCGGACAGGCGCCTATCGCCACTGGACACTTGCAACCTGGCCTGTAAGACGCCCTGATAAGACACCTAAAAGCGCTTTGCTAGGCCTGTTGCAGCACAGTGCGTCGCAGCGCTCCTCAGCCTGTGCGAGGTACCTACACCACTGTACCTACCTACTCGTAGCGTACTCGTTAGTGGCAGACACCGCCTATGACCGCCTACCTCTTCCCCTGTAAATTACTCCCGTAGTGCCGCTCCCGCCAAAGGCCACCAACGCACCACTCTCCCCGCCTGCCTTTTATTATACCCCCCGCCAGTCCCGGACATATCCCTCCTACGAGCCACATCCTTTTCTCCGCCGCGCCTGCCGAAGTAGATGACACACAGAACATTATCACATCTGCGCAGCATCTCCAAACAAAAACACCTGCCACTTGCACGTCACCTATCCGACATCGCTGCCACGTTGTAGGTGTGCATACAGCCCCTCGACTCGCTGCTTTCTCTTTACGCTCTCTGCTCCCTCCTGCTGCCTCCTGCTGCCTCTTGCTGCCTCTCTTTGCTCTGCTCGCTCTGTGGCAAGAGTCTACACTACCCCGCCCTCGTCTTTTCACCCAGCACAGCATCTTATACGAGTACAACGTCTCAAAAAAAAAGGCCCACCACAACCCTACCTGTCTGCCGTCGTTCTCCTCCTCCAAAGCCGTCCGTCATATACTGCATTCCTATCCACCCCGACTGCCAAGTGCATCCGCTGCATTGTCCGCATCAAAATATCGTCGACCGTCGCCAGACAGCCTTGCGCACCCTTTGACGTGGTCGCCGTCTCCGGCTCTCCCTGATTTGATTTGTTGTGGCTGCTCCGTTTGAGCGCCCTTGCTCCAACTTTCTCCGCGCTCTCCCTTTTTCCCCCTTTCTCTTTTCACGCGCACACACACACACACACACACACGCTCTCTCTCTCCTTCTCTCTCTTTTTTTCAGACTCTCAGTCTCTCTCTCCCTCTCCCCCTCTGTGTCTGTTACTTTCTCGCCTTTCTCGCATTCTCGCCCACTCGTTTGGCCACCTGCAGGCACTTGGCTGGCACCTACAAGAAAACCTGGCTACACGTTATTACCAAAACAGAAGGAAAAAAAAAAGAAAAAAAAACCCCCAACGTACGAGACTGCGCCCGCGCTTGGCATTCCTTTCACAGCCATTTCTACAAAAGATGGCACAACACGGCTTCGGCCAGATGGGCGGTGGCGGCGGCGGCGCCATCGACCCCAATGACCTCGTCCCGACCGGCAGCTTCAACCCGTCTTTCCAGAATTTCGGCTCCGGCCAGAACGCACATTCGTCCGTCTTCTCCAGCGGCTCCGCCCTCATCACCGACGACGACCTTTTCGACACTCTGCCCGACCAGTCCGGCATCCCGCCGGCCGGCTTCTCCGGTATGCCCGGTGTCGGCATGGCCAACGCATACCCCCAGAGCATGTTTTCGCCGCCGCAGCATGCCCTGCCACCGGACCAGGCACACAGCCTCAACAACGGCTTCTCCAACACCCCCGACGGCGACCCCATCCAGAGCCCCTTTGTCGGCGGCATGGCCCAGTACCGTGCCATCCCCCAGGCTCACGCCTTTGGCTCTCTGCAGTCGCCGCCTGGCGCCGGCGCATATGCCGCCTCGCCGCTCGCTCCATCCGACTTTAATGACGCCGTCGACACCACTTTCCCAACATCTCACGGCCGCGGCCGTCTCTCGCAGTCGGCCCCGCGAAAGGTCTCTATGGCTGCCGCCCGGAGCCCCATGCCCGCCAAGACCCTGTCGTCTGGCATGGCCATCACGGGCGCCACGTCCGAGTCCGTGCCTGCTCCTTCGCAGCCAATCCGCACAAACGGCTCTAGCCACGAGAAATCAAGCTCGGGGCAATGGGCCCAGACCCCAAACAGTCTGTCGTCGTTCCCCGGCTCCGGCTTCTCGTCGCCCATGCAGCCCGGCGGCCTTCACAGCGCCCAAATCAACGAGCTCCTCCTCAAGGGCGGCACATCGATGCCGGCCAAGCTTGGTGGCCCAATGACTACCTCCCAGGAGGCCAAGAGAAAGCGCCGCCGCGAGTCGCACAACCTGGTCGAGCGCCGCCGCCGCGACAATATCAATGAGCGGATACAAGACCTCAGCAAACTCGTCCCTGGCCACCGGCTAGAGGACGAGAAACTAAAGAAGCTGCTCGCAACTGGCACGCCCCTCTCGCCCACCCTCACAGCCCTCTCCAACCCGTCCCAGGCCACGTCAGGCCTTGCCGGTCCCGGTGCCCGCCGCGCCGCCGGAACAACAGCCGGTAATATCACGACTGGCCTGCCTGTCGAGGACAAGGACAAGGGCCCGAATAAGGGCGACATCCTCAATGGCGCTGTCAGCTGGTGCCGCGACCTCATGTGGCTCCTGGACAGATATATCTCGCGTCAGGAGGAACTCATCGAGTACTTTAATGATCGTGGCGAACCCATCCCCTTCACCATTACCGACGACGAACGTAGAATGACGTCCGAGCTCATGGTCGCTATGCGCAATCCAGACGGCGCCGAGGGCGAGAAGAAGCACTTTACCTACTCGCGCACAGACGGCTCCGGCCTGAGGGTGCCAGACTACACCGACTACAAGGGCGATGCCTTGAACAGCCTAGGCCAGCTCGATCAACTCGATTACCCCCAACCGTCCAGTGACGCGCGCAACACGGCAATACACGACCTTGACCAGGGCGATTTTTGGGGCGAGGATGACGGCACTGCCGATATGGAACTGAAGGAGGAGGATGAGTTTATGGATCTCAGTTGAGTTTGCTCTGTCTTAATCTTTTCCCTCTTTTTTTTTTATCTTTCAACCCCTTTGTGTTTTTTTTTTTTTTTTAATCTCCTTTGTTCCTTTATTCACCCTCGCGCTTGTCCCTGGCCGATGTCTCTTCGGTTTTTTTTTTTATTCTTTTATATCACTGCGAATTCTCTTTGTACAGGGAGCCAGGCGCATGTCGTTCCGAGTTTATAGTTGGTCATGTCTTCTAGGGCGAGGGCTCTGGGGTGAAATTATTTAATCTTTCCATGTCTTGTTCCCTCCTGCTTTTCTTGGTTGTGTAGCTCTTACAGTTTCTAATGTTGGCCTTCTTCGGATGTGTCTGTTTTTTTACCCCTTCATCGCGTCATATCGGCATTCATGTCACCGGTTCTTGTTCGTTATATTTCGCGCCAATCACTCCCCAGCGATGTTTTACCAGTCAATGATTTTCTCGTTCTCTATACCTCTTTTCAATTGCTTGTCATGCTGGGCGTCTGTCACTCTTATGTTGCTTTGATTTTCCATGCCCGAATCCAGAGTTATGTACTGTACTTTTTTTCTGCCCCTGTCATACTTATTTTATATACGACTTTTTTCCCTTGTACCAAATACGCTATTAGTGTTGCTTTGTTTCGTCTTGCCAGACCAAACAACCATGTGTCTGGAACTATGACTTGTTCATCGGGCCCATAGATCAGTAAATAGCCTTGATTTCATTTATCCTATAGGTCATCTTCGTGTATCTTACATAACAACATCTCCATCTGACAGCAGAAAGCGTCCACGTCGCATGCCTCTTCCCTTTCTCCATCTTGCGCGCCCCGCCACCCGCATATCAGACACATCATTGCACCAATACATACCCTTTCGTCCTATCACCAGTGGCGCACACAGAGGAGGTGCTCGCTCATGGCTGATAAAAGACCCCATACCTCTTTTCTTTTCATGTCCTCGAGCAGGGCTATACGCTCCAGAGCCGAGCGTCCATCGAAGTATTTCCAGAACGCAGGCCACATCTCCCCGGCATGTTCGTCCCAGTGTGCTGGGGTGCTGCTCTGCTTGTTGGCTGTGCTTCCAGCCACAGCACCCGAACTGCTTGCTGGTGAACGGGCTCTCTCCCCGGCCCCAGTGGGGTTGACAGTAGCAGGCCGCAACATTGCCAATCCCCCCTCCCCGTCATCTGCCCGCAAAGCTTCGAGACGAGAGGATATATAGCGGCCAATCGTGCTGAGGTAGAGGCTTTCACGCCCAGTGGGCTTGCTTGCATCCAGGATAATATGCGGTGATATGCCGGCAAGGTGCGGCGCACTGTTTGTGGATGGGTGGCTGGTCTGCTTTGGGACGGGTTTACGCGCATGTGCCGTTGCTCTCTCTGCCAGATGATGGGCGGCCCTCTCAGCCATGCGCTGCCGCCGAGCGCGCTCGGCGGCGTGTTCGGCGGCCGACCGCATGGACGCCCCAGACACCCGCGTGGACTTGTCATTTCGCGAATGCGAGGGAAGCGAAGGAAGTGACGAAAGCACGTCAGGTACCTCTGATGCCAGCTCGGAGTTGTCATCTTCGCCGCTGGAGTCGTATGGATCTCCCCGGATAGGCTGGTGGTCGGAGTGATGTGGTTGCTGGCCCTGGAAGCTCGTCTGTGCGTCGTTGGATGAGCTTGCATGCATTTCCCTATCCCTGGAAGTCTGCTGCCCTTGCTTGATACGCGCGAGTTCGTCTGCCTCAATGTTGTACTCAACCTCGTATTGGATTTCTGGCCAGACGACAACATATGCAAATGTACAGAGCTGGCAGACCCAGCCACCACGTATCAGCCACGCCAAGACGCGCAGGTAAGCCGGTCGCGAGTTTTTGTTGTGGCAAAAAGACTTGAATGGGCGAGGTGCGGATGACAGCATAGCAAGGAAGTCTGGCAGTGGTGGCGCAAATGGAAATAGCCTCGTGAAGCTGAGAGATGCACGAGCTAGGTTGGCCATGTCACAGTTGGGCGACATCACATACACATCTCGCGCATGGATGGGAGGTATGGCGATGGCTTTTCGCCAGTATATCAAGTGCTGGGCATAAGCTCGCACTTGTTGGATCGAGAGCGTTACATCTGGAAGCTGTGAGAGTTGGTGAAACCTGGAGAACCGATACGTGAAGGTTAGACTCGTCAATTTTTTTTTCGTGAGCATATAGGAGTAAAGGCCCAAGATGGGCCGGAAAGATGGAGGAAAAGGAAACTTTTTTTTTTAAAAAAAAAAAAAGGGAGAGAGAGAGAGAGAGGGAGGGAGGGGATGACGAACGATAATGTCGGTTTGGATGCCTTAACGAGGTCAATCATTGCTGCGGCTGCCTTGCCACCTCGTGCTTGAAGCTCGGCAATGACGTCTTTCTCGTCTTCTTCGGCCAGTAGAAGAGCAAAGCACCTGTCCAGGGCTGTCAGGCCACCCATTGCGTCGTATCGTGATCCACTGTTGGCGGTGGTGAGCCAAAGGTGCTGCGTGGCCGCGCTGGCTTGTGGTTGGACGTCCTCGGTGTAGTAAGGCAGCGGTATCTGGACCGAGTGGCCCACGGAGCCCTTGCCGAGGTTGAGCTCGATGACTGCAATCCGATTGCGGCATACAGACTCGTAAATCTCGCGCATGGATGTCGCCAACGACGAGACGGCCAGAATCTCTCTCCACAGCGTGCTCATCTTGACTCCTGTAGTGGTTTCATTTTGTTCGCGGTTAGAGACAGGCTATTCGGCCAGCGCATCATGCAGGATGAGGGGTGGGAGGGCTGAACAAACCATCCTCGCGAGCTCTGTCTTTGAGCTGGATAATCTTCTTGGATTCTTGCCAGACAAAGTCACCATTTTCTTGACAGTATTTGTACACCTTGTTTACCTCTCGAATAACATGCCGATACATCGTGTCCACAAGTTCGTTGGCCTCGTGCCGTTTCGGCGTGAAGAGGAACACCATGCTGAACATGGTCATGGAGCTTGCCTTGTCCTCCTTTTCTTTGCTGTCGGCCTCGCCGTGAGTCCGCTTCGGTCCGTCGTCATCGGCCCGCCCGGGCTCTGACGTCTTTGCTTTCTTCTCCCGCCCGCCTTTTTTTCGTGCCTTGCCCCAGTGTCCATTTGCCGGGACGTGGATGGGGTATGAGACGTATGAGACAGAGTCAAGCGATATCTGAAAGCGTTTCTTGTGGAAAGCACGCGGTGGTGTCAAGATGTTCTCGAGTGCCTTTGTCGGCAAGCCGGCGACGTGCTCCCAGGGAACAAACTGGCTGCCGTCCTCTGCAACGAGATGGTCATCGTGGTTCCATTTGGAGAGCTCTTCGCTGCTCGGAATTGAGTTTCTCGATCTGTCCGGGCCCGATGGGTCGCCCGCACTGTTTTTGCGTGCGCCGGTGTCGTCGCCAATCTCGACACTGGGGCCACCTCTCAGCGCATCTTGCGGTGGAGTGATGTGGCTCGGGTAGTGGAAGACAAAACGTGGCCCGTCACGGTTGCGGTTGATAACAAGCGCCACGCCGATAAAGTTGGACGAGTCGGGGAAGATACGCGGAAATGACATCGCCGGACGTTTGGCTATGTGCGACGATTGTCGATCAGGACTCGTCAACGGCAGAAACACACGCAAGTGAAGATACTCCGTAAGATACATTTACTCGTGCTACGCTCCACTTTAATTCGGTATTTTCCTTACTCGTACCTGTCAATGCCTTAGGCATAGGTACATAGCGGGAAACTACTTAAATTTTTTTAGCTTTGTATAAGGGCGACTATCCTTGACTTGAGCTAACTACACTAGTATTAAGCCGACTATCCTAGTAGATTTTACTATCTTTATAGATTTTACTATTTTAAAATTTTAAAAAGTTTTAATATTCGTTATAAATTAATTAAAACGTATTTTTATTTTTAATATTATTACGGTATTAGACGTACAGTAGGGAGATAGGGGCAAAATAAAGGGTATATTTAAAATAAATAAAACACAACTTAAAAAAATAAAAAAAATAAAAAAAAAGAAGAAAATAAAAAGTAACAATATAAAATAAAAGGTTTTTAATAGTAAGGCTTTAAAAGCTTTATTAAGTAACTTATTATATAAGTTTACTTTATATATTTAAAAGTATATATTTAAACTTAAATTATTTATTTATTTATTTATTTATTTAGTTATTACGCCTATAAACTATTTTTAATATTAAGTTTTATAATAATTCTACAAAAAACTTTTTATAATATAATTATAAAAGTAAAAACTATACGCTAAGCTTATAAAGACCTTACAGCAAAGCTAAGGGTGTTTAAACACGTAATAAGAGTTATAAAGTTTTAATAAATAGTAAAAAAGGTAAATGTCATAATCCTAGACTTCCAGGGTCATGCAGCCTGTAGCCCCGCACCGCCAATACCACCCTATAGTTACGGGAAGACCGGCGCGGCACTACTAATACGACATCGCACCATAAGTATCACGTACGGGAGCCCGATAAACGGTCCCCACAGGGTGCGACGCTGCGTCGCAGGGTGCGACGACGTATCGCACCCTGCGACAAGCTATCGCAAACAAAAGAAGGATTGCAGACTTGGAAGAAATTAACGGAGGATAAGATCTAGGCAATAAACTTTAAAATAGTATATATAAGACGACAAAAGCTTTCCTTCTTAACTAGAAGAAGACTTTAGTCGTTAACGCTTAATAGTAATACAAACCTATATAAAATCGTGTTCTTATATATCTTACCACTTATACGTTCAGCCCGTCCCCTTGTTTTAAAAATTAAATAAACGATTAGCTAAGTAAATCCCTTTTTTCCCCTTTAAACTTTAAAAACTAAATCTACGGCTTTTAAGTTTGTCCTTATTTACGAGGCGCACCCTTCGGTATTAAAGCAACAAACTTTATAGCTTGATTACTTGTATAGTGCTTTTTTGGAAGGCTATTGTAATAGTAAATAGTTTTTAATAGGTTAAAAAACTAATAAAGTAAGCGTAGCTTTTACGTTATAATATTATTAAAGTATAGTTAAAAAAAAAGGTAAAAATATTATAAAAAAAAGATAAAAAAAAAAAGGAGTAATAACTGTCGTTATTATTTATTAAGCTTACGTTAGTCTTTATATATAGTTATAACAAAGGTAATAAAGTTACTATACGTTAATAGTAAAATAGTAGTAAAAAAAAGGAGAGGATAGATAGGAGGAGATAGCGACGTTATAAAAGAGAGTAGTGGCTGTTGTTTTTATTTGTTAGGTTTATAGTGGTTTTATTGTGTAGTAGTGGTTAGTATAAAAACTTAAATTATAATAATATGGTTTTTTTAAAAAACTGAGTTTTATAAAGTAGTAAAGTAATAATAAGTATAAAATAATAGTAAAAGGGTTTATATATAAAACAGTAATAAAAGTATAAATGATTAAATAATTTAATAGTATTAATATTAATTAAAATAAAGTTTTTTAAAATATTAAAGTAAAAACTTTTATTAATTAATAAGTATTAATTAAATATTTAATAAACTTATTCATTAATTTAAAATTATTAACTTTATAAATAATATACTTTAAATAATAATTATTATTATAATATTTAATAAAAAATTAATTGTTTTTATAATTTATTTAATTTTACTATTAATTTAAATAAAAAATAATAATAATTAAACTTAACTTAAAAAAACTTAATATTAATAAAATACAAATAATTTATATAAAAACTAAAATATTTTTATATTAATTTATTTATTTAATTATTACGCCTATTAACTATTTTTAATATTAAAAACTACAGTAATATTACTAAAAACCCTTTTATTTACTATTATAAAAAAAAGTAAAACCTAAGTATTAAGCTTATAACAAAGTTGCCACAAAGTAGCAGCTTACTAAATAAGGTATTAATGTTAAGCAATAAGTAATTTAAAAGGGGGGCGGCTTTCGCGGGTTAAAGAGCCGGCGAAGTAGGCGTAGCCTTTATACTATAATATTGCTAGGGACATAAGGGGAGGAGGATAAAAAAAGAAGATAAAAAAAAAAAAAAGAAGGTAGTAATAGTAAGTACGGCGCTATTATTATTACTTATTAAACGTAGCGAACTTGTTACTTGTATAGTATAGGGGCGCTTTATAACCCTTTTAAGGTAAGAGGGAGGGGGCGTAAAAAATATAGTATTGTTATTACTTGTTTATTACTATAAAGTTGTTATATAGAGTATTATAAGTAGTTGGCAGCTAAAGTAAAGAGGAGGTAAAATAGTAATAAAGTATTATTATAGTAGTTATACCTTTTATTTATATTTATTAGGGTAATAGTACTGCGATATTATAGCCTTTTTAATATTAATATAACTAATTTATTATATGTTTATAAAGAATATAACTGTTGTTTAGAGGGGTACTGTAGGTGTGGTACGTTATTACTACGAGGTAGTAATAAGGCGGTAGTAGCTATAAACTTTAGTAATTAAAGGTGTTATTATAAGTAGAAAGTAAAGTAAATATAAATATTTAGTTTATAGTTTATTATATAGTAAGTGTTACGATTTTCGCTTAACGCGGCTATGTAGAAGGCCGGGCGGTAAAGAACAGCAGAAACTAAGAAGTAGATTAAAAGCTAGGCAGTATATACTAGGCTAGTATAAACTAAACGGTTAACTAGTTAAAACAAACTTTATATAAATATAAAGCTTAATATATAAAGTTATATAAAACTTTATATAGGTATAAAGTTTTAGTTATAAAGTATAATAAAAACTTTATAAAAAATAAAGTTTAAAAAAATAAAGAATATAAAGTTATTAAGTATATAAGACTAAAGATTTTTTTAGGGTAACTAAAAAAGATACTTAGTTGTTATAGTTTATTTAAAATATAAACTTATATAAACTTATATTTTTATGTTTATTATTAACTATAAGTTATTCTGTTTAACTATTTTTATTTTTTAACACTTTTTTTTTATAATATATAACTTTTAAGATTTTACTAAATATAAACTTTTTTAAACTAATTACTTAAACAAAGTAACTTTTTTAGTAAACTTTTAACTAAAAGTTATTAACTTTATAAAAGTTTTATAATAATAGTAATAACTATTATTTAAACTTTAACTATATATTAATTAAGTAATATTTTATATATATAAGTATATTTACTTTAAATACTTTTACTATTAATATTAATACTAAGTTTTAATAACTTTATATAAAGCTTTAAAAGTTACGCGCCGTAAACTAGTATACCTAAGAGTAAGTTAAACTTTACTAAGGCCTTTTAAAGAATTAAAATAAAAGGTACTATAATCTTTTTAAAGTTTTTTTTTTAAAAAAGTATAGTAGCGACTAAGGTAGTTTTAAGACTTTTTTAGCTTAATACTGTTTATACTTTAAATATTAAAGTAACAACTTTAAAAAAGAGTTAACTAAGGTTTTTATAGCTATTAGTTACTTTAAAAGTATAGTAGCTATATAGGCTAAGCTTTACTTTATTAACTACCTTAACAATAAAGATAACTAAAACAATATAAAAGATAATATAAAAGCTATATTTTAAAACTTTAACTAAGGCTTTATTAAAGCTTTATATAAAAATTTTAAAGACTTTAATATTAACTAAAAGTTAAAACAAAAGCTGTATTATTTTTATTAAACTAAGTTTATTACAGCCTATACTAATAAGTTTAAGTAAATTATAGCCTACCTTAACTAAAATAACAAGCCTACTATAGCCTAATTTTATAAAGGTTTTAAAAAGAATATAAAAGATAAGTTATTTAAAGAAAACTAGTTTAATTCCTTTATAAACTATATTACTATAGCCGTACGTATTAATAACTGTTTATATAAATATTAAAAAGAGAAAAATTACTATATTTATAAACTTAAAATATATAACAACCGTTAACAATAAGGTAAATAAAACTACCGTTACTAAGGCAACCCTATACAACTTAACAAAGTTAAAAAAAATTTAAACACCTTAATAAAAATAAAAGAGTAAATAATAACTATTACTATTATAAATAAGTAAAATACTTTATATAAAAATACCTTTAAAAAGTCTTAAAGCTACGTTAAATTAAGGCTATAAGTATAAATAATAAGGAGTACTATAAACTTTTATAGACTATATACTATAATAATAGCTACTAAATTTATAATAGTAATAAAGATACTACTAGGTAGTACCCTAAGGCCCCTAAAACTAAAACTATTAAGATAATACAGCCGGGACGGCCTATATAAAGAGAACTTACGTAAGTTTTTAACAACTAACAAAACTATAAAATAAATAAAACACTTTATAAAAATAAAATAAGTTAACTGTTTTAAGGTATATAAATTAATATAAGTATAGTTATTATATATAAGCTTAACGTAAGCTAAATAATATTAAGAGTAAAACTTTAAAAATAAACAGTTTATATAAACTCTCTTATTAATAAGTCTTATATAATCTAAGTATATAAAGCTTATAATAATAAATAAGTAATAATAACTTTAAGCTTTTAAGAAGCTTTATAACTTTTAATTAATACTTAAAAAAACTATAACTACTTTAACAATGTTTTATAAATAAACTATGTATAAAAAGATTATTATTAATATATATAAACTAAAGTTACTTTTTAATACTTAAACTAAACTTATTAATAAAATTAAATTATTAGTATTAAAAAATATAACCCTTTTACACTAATACTAGTTAATAATATAATATAGTAAACAATTATCTATAAATATAAGCGTTAATAATATAAATAAAAAAAGTACTAATAAAAAAAATAGTACTAACAGCACTAAAACTATAAAACAAAAAAAAAGGTCTTACAACCTTTAAAAAATAAAAAGGCCTTATTAACTTAAAATAATAGTAAAACAGCCCCTTAAAGTTCTTTAAAGTTGTCGCGTTAGCGCAAGTTACCTAGATTTAAGTATAAATTACCTAAGGTACTTAAACTTAGACAACTATAGTTAATATAAACGCTAAAACTAGTTATATAGTACTAAGATATATAAACTAAAAAAGGGTTCTTTAATAAATAAAAAATATATTATACCTTTTATAAAACTTTAAAAAAAAAGTTACCGTTTATAATAAAAAATAAGTATAAAAAAAAACATAGTTATTATACTTTAATATTAAAAGTAAACGTTTTAGTATAAAATTTAATATTATAGATATAAGAAATAATAATGTTATTTTAAAACTATTATAACTATAAAAAATATAACTAAAAATTAACTAAGTTACTAGTTAGCTATACTAAGATATAATAATTAAAAGTATAAGTATATTAATAAAAAAAAGTAAAAAAATCTTTTTTATATACTAGTATAATACTAAAAATATAAATTTATCTAAAAATATAAGTATACGGTTAACTTATTAAAATATAGACCTTATAACTACAAAATTCTACTTAAAGAAAAAGTAAAAGTTAAGTTTTAAAAAATATACTTATTAAATAAAAATAAGTTTAAAGTACTATAATAATAGTTTAATAAAAACTTTATTAAATAATATATATAACTATTAAAATTTTTAGCAAAATTACTTATCCTATTTATACTTAAGAAAAATAAAGAGTTATAGCTATATATCGACTACTAATAGTTAAACAAGCTTACTATTAAGAACTAATATTTATTACCCTTTATTATAAAACTAAAAAACTAGCTAAGTAAAATAAAATAGTTTATAAAGATTAACCTAAAAGGTACTTATAACTTTATTAAGATTATTAAAGGCGAAGAATAAAAGACAGTATTTTAAACTAAGTATAGATGTTATAAGTTTTTTATAATACCCTTTAAACTTATTAACGTATTTGTGTCTTTTTAAAAAATAATTAATAACGTCTTATATAACTACTTTAACTAGTTTGTTATTATGTACCTTAATAATATTTTAGTATACTTTAAAACTAAAACTAAGTATAAACGGTATATATATTATATACTTATTAAACTAGAATAAGTTAAACTTTTAGCTAAGGCTAAAAAGTATAAATTTTATATATAAAAAACTGTTTTTATTAAATATATTATTTTACTAAAATATATTTTTATTAACTTTAAAAAGGTTACGGTAGTTAAAAACTAGCCTTAACTTAATAGTATTTAAAATATATAAGTGTTTGTTAGCTTTATTAACTACTATAAAAATTTTATTAAGGACTATAGTAAGTTAGTTTTACTGTTTATAAAACTTACTAAAAAAGACGCTACCTTTAAATAAACAGGTATAAAATAATAAATATTTAATATAGTTAAAACAATAGTACTATAATAACTAGTATTTATAAATTTAAACTTAAAAAAACTATATAAACTAAAAATTAACGCCTTAAAATTTAATATAAACAGACAACTTAAGTAAAAAGATTAAAACAGTAAGTTATACCTAGTAACTTTTTATTTAAAAAAATTTTAAGACATAGAAACAAAATATCTAGTCTATAATAAAAAACTTATAATAATTATACAAGTTATAAAAGAATAAAACGTTTACTTATAAAGAGTTAAACACCCTATTATAGTTTACTTAAACTATAAAAACTTTACTTACTTTATTAACAACTAAAAACTTAATAAACAACAAGTAAAATAGGCCTAGTTTTTATTTAAATTTAACTTTAAAATTATTTATAAAAAAAGTATAAACAATAGTAAAGTAAATACTCTTAATAAAAAAACAAACTATAAAACTACTAGATAATAAATAAGTAAATCTTTAAACAACAACTAGATAATATATTAACTATTAAGTCTATCTGTATTAATATTTAAAATATTATTAAAAAAGTCTATAAAAACCTTATAAAAGGACACTTTAAAATGTTAAAACTATAACAAAGTTAAAAAAAACCTACAATACTAAAAAATAAAACAATAATATTAAATATATTATATAACACTATAATACTTATAATAAAATTAAAACTTTATAACACCTACCTTTTAGTAAACTATAACTTTTACTAGTACTAAAATAACTGTAACAATTAATTTCTTAAAACTTAATTATTAAACTACTAAAGTTTAAAAAAGTTTATATATATTAAGTATAATAATATCTTTATATTTATCGATAAACTTATTAAATTTACCCGTTTTTTACCCTTTAAAAAAGTATATATAACGAAAGATTTTATATATATGTTCTTATAAACTATTATAGTAGACTATAAATTCTTTAAGGAAATAGTTAGTAACAAAGGCATTACTTTTACTAGTACTTTTTAAATAAAACTTATAAAGTAAATTAAAGTTTATATAAAGTTTAGTATAATATTCTACCTATAAATAAATAGATAAAGAAAATAAACTAACTAGACTTTTAAATAATACTTAAAAGTTTATATTAATTAAAAGTAAAATAACTAGGTTAATTTATTACTTATTACTTAAATAGTATATAATAATATATTGTATAAAAGTATTAATATAATACTTTTTAAAGTAAATTATAAGTTTTAACTATAAATAAACTACTATTTTTAAACAATAAAAACATTTAAAATATAAAAAATAACAATAGTTATAAAACAAAAATATAAATAATTACAATAGTAACTATAGTATATATAAAAATATATAACTACCTAAACTAATAAAAAAATTAAAAGACTAATTTTTAAAAAAAAAATAAAGTTTACTTAAACAAAAATTTTTTTAAATAAAACAACTAAACAATAAACTTAACTATAAGAAACTAAAACCTTTTAAAGTTAATAAATAAATTTTAAAAGTTATATATAAAATATAACTACTAGTAAAATTTAAAGTATACTTATAATTTTATATTTTACTATTAAAAAAAACGCTAGATAAAGTAAAATTGTTATAAAAATAAGTTTTAAAAAAACTAAAATATAAAGTTAAAATAATACTTTAATATTAAGTAAACAGTAATAAAAAAGAATATTTTATTAAATAAAAAGGCTATATAAATAAAGAAAATATATAAAAACTAAAGTAAAACTTTAAAAATATAAAATAAACTATTAAAAATTACTAAGTTTAATAACAAAAAATATATCCTAATTTATAACAAACAGTATATTTTTAGTAGTAACTAAGACTTTTTTAAGTACTTAAGCTTTTTTAATAACTTTAACGGTAGCTTTAAAAGCTTTATACACTTTATACTCCGCTTATTTTTTTGTATTTAACTTATTTAAAGTATTAAAGCCCTTTTATAGTATTTTAAGGCTTTATAAACAAATAGACTCTTATAAACAGTAAGTATATAATAAATAAATAGACGCTTTATAAACCTATACTTAAGCTTTATTAACTTAAACTTAAACTGCCTTTAAAATAATAATAATATTATCCTCCGCTTATAAAAAACACTAGTACTTAGTAGTAAAATAGTTACTTATACTTATTAATTATTATAGACCTAACTTAACGAGTTAAACCTACTAGTAAGTATTTTACCGTTACTTACCGTTTAGCCTTTAAATTTTATATTTAGTTTAATTCGTGCTTATATCTTTTATTATAGCTTTTTAAGTTATATCTTTGTTTACCACCTATACTTTACTTGCATCTTAGTATAAGACTAGCTATAGTTAATATATTGCCTGTTACTTTACTTGTTTTTACCTACTTACTTACCTGCCTACTAGCCGTAACATTATATAGCTTTTTTGTATAAATGTTAACAAAATATTTAACCGCCTATTACCCTTATTTTTATTTAATAGTTTTAACTTTTTTTATAACTATATTACTGTATACTTAAAAGTTTAGTTTAAATACTATAAAAATATATTTCTATATATTAAAAATTTAGGCGCTAAGACCTTTACTTTAAAAGATATACTTACGGCTAAGTCCGCGAGCTTATATATAAAAACAGCTGTTTTAAAGACTTATTAAAAAGATTTTATAGCGTTTTAAACTAACTTTAACTTCTTAAAAAAATAATTAAAAGAAGTTTAAAAAGAAGCTTAAAACTAAATCTTTAAAGCCTGTTATAATAAATAAAAGGCCCTTAATATAGTTTAGCCTATAGTACCGTTTACTTTACTTGTTACTACTATTACCCTATTAGTTTTTATCGCTACCGTGTTTATTAAACCCTTCTCGACTTCTTTAGTTATAACAATAAGAAAAAATACTTTGTTTACTACTAAATCTACCTACTCGACCCGTCTTACTAAATAACTACTAAACTTTAACAAGTTTAATAGTAATTAATAAGACTTTTATTAGTTTATTTTTTAGATTTAAAAAAAACTAATAATTAACTATAACTAATTTTTAACGCCTTAGTCTTATATATTTTATATTAATAACTAATTAAAAGGACTGTTATATACTTAAATTTTACCGTATATTTAAATAAGCAAGTGTTAACTTTTTAACTATAAAAACATTTTAAAAATCTTTAAATATACGTATAAAGATCTTAACTACCGTAACTATACTTATACTAAACTATTTTATCTTTACTAAATAAATAAAGACTTTACTACCTTTTTTACCGAGTTTTAATACTTAATATTAAAAAAAGAGATATTTAAAACTACTTTCTTAACTCTTTTTAAATAAATTATTTTAAAAGAGCTTTATGTTATACTTTTATATTATAACCCTTTAAGTTATAAATACTATAAATTTATAACCTTCTTATAAAACTTAAAGAATTACCGCCGCCGTTTTAATATAATTTTATTTACTATATTAACTTGTACTTATACTCTTAACAACTTAACTATAACCTATATTACCTAAACTAGTTAATAAAGCCGTAGCCTTAACTTTTATCTTATAAGCTATACTAATAAAAAACCTATAAACTTAATAAACTAACGTTATAATAGCCGTAAAAAAAAGATAAAATACTTTTACTATAGCTTAAAATACTACTTTATTACTAACTATTTAAAACTTAACACCCGCCTAATACAGCTTTACTTAACTAACGTATATAAGTTTTAGCTTTTATATAATAATAACTTATTTAAGTCCTTTTATAGCCCCTTTTAATTGTTTTATAACTCTACTTAATCTTTAAAAAAAAAGTTTATTTAAAATAAGTTGCCTTTAAACCTTACTTACCGTACATTACCGTCTTATTATTTACCTTTTATTTATTATTACTTATAAACTCCCTATTAAAAAAAAATATAATTAATAATTTAACTTAATAATTTTGCTTATTAAACTTACTATTTAAAACAAACACTTTTTAACGTATACCCTTATTAACAGCGGTACAAAAAAAAAGTACTTTATTAACTATAGCTAAACGTAAAAGCACTAACTAAAACTATAGCCCCTATAACACCTATTTAAAATAAAAATATTTAACAAAAGGCCTACCAAAAGTAAAATATACTCTTACTATATTTAAAGGTAACTATATATATATAACTACGTATAAAAAAACACTTTATTTTTCGTAACATAGTTAGCCTACTACCCGATTATATTAAAAATACCCTAGTTAAAGTAACATAACCTAACTATCCGCTTTATATTATACTTTGTTATATTTAATAGTCAGTACTATTAAAAACACTATAACATTTTATCCTACCTTAAAAAAGTTTTAAGCGTTATACTTTATCTTAAAAAAAGCCCGCCTATACCTATATACAGATCGTTTTACGGCGTTAGCTTATATTAATATTACGCTTATCTCTTTACGCGCCGCCGTTATATATATAAGGCGCTTATATTACCGTCTATATATTATTACTATAAAATAAATTAATAATATCTTATAAAACTAAAGCGTTACTCGACCTACCTAACTAGACTAGCCCGCCCCGCTTAACCTACTTAAAGAAGTTGTTAACTTTATTAACGTGTTTTTATTAAAAAAAGCTAAAAAGTTACTACTATATTGCCTATATAACTACTATATACTGTTAATAAAAAAGAAAATCCCACTGTTTAAACTACTTTATACTATATTTTACGCTAAGTTAACTGCCTTAAAAAACTAGCTTAAAAAAAACTTATAAAAAAATTTATCCGCTTAAACGCTTTTTTTATTACTTTTCCTATTTTATTTATTTAAAAGTTTAACAGTAATCTATAATTTTATATAAACTACTATATACTAAATACTATTATTATTAAAAACTACTACCCTTTACCTTTAATAAAAAAGACTTTAAATAACTTATTTAAAATATAATATTTTTTAAAAATTAACATTGTATCTATATTTAATAATATCCGCGTATAATAAAAAAAAGAATACTTAACCGTATTTTATACCCGCTTTAACTTATATAAAAGTTTAGTAATACCTTTTAACTTTATAAGCGCCTTTATAACGTTTTAATACTATATTAATAATACGCTTTAAAAATATTTAAATATATTTTATACCGCCTACTTAAATAATATTTTAATATATAGTTAAACTAAAAAAAGTATACTAAATACTTCTGTTTTGTTTTATAAGCTTTATATAATATAGGCTTGTTTATAAAACTATTTAAATATAAGTTTTTTGTTTATAAAATTAAATTTTTAAGTCTTTTTATTAAATAAGACGGTATGTATATAAACTTTAATAAAATATTTATAATTATAAACTAGTAAACCTTAAAAAAATTAACTAATATATAAACTTTTATTAAGTTTAAAATTTTTTATTAACGTTTTATATATAACTTTTTAAAAATTATTAACTTACTAGTTAATTTTATAAAGAAAGATATATTATTTATTTAGACCTTTAACTATAAAGTAATATTTTATTTTTTAAAAACTTAGTTTATATAAACTTTTATTTTAGTTTACTTTAATTAAAAAAAAATTATTTTAAAAACTAATATATTTAATTTTATATTTGTTAATATAATGTTATAACGTAAAGACAATAGTATTTTTTATTTTGTAATATTTTTTTTTAAAAATATACTATTATTAAATATAATTATAAAATTTATAATAAAAAACTATTAACTATTATTTACTACTTTAAAAAATAGTAACCTAAGTTAAAAAAAACCTTATCTCTTATAAAAGTTATTACTAACTACCGTAACTTAAAATACTTTATAATAACAAAACTACTTAACTATTAATAAGCCTGTTAAGTTAAATTCTTATTTTATTTTAACTTTATAATTATATACTATTTTAAAAAATAAAATATAAAACTAGACACTTTAACTAAGAGGTTAAAAAACCTCCCATAAAAAAAGGATAATCGCTTACGCTATTAAAGTTAAATAGTTTTAAAAAAGTATAACTTAAAACTATATTTATGCTTAAAAGTAATAGTGTTGCTTAAAGACTTAAAAGACTAAATAACTTAAACCTATAAAGCTGATAAGACTATTAACTTAATTTTAATAGTACTTTAAATAAATATAGACTGTTACTTATTAGTTACCTTTATAAAGTATAAAGAGTATAACAGCCGCTTATACTATTAAAACTTTTTATACGTATTTAATAATTTTAACTTAAAAGTTAAACTACTATACTGTTATTATAATATACTTATTTTTAACTATTTATGCTGTATTGAGACTTATAACTTACTATTTTATAAGTTTTATTAACTTAAAATACTATATTATGTGTCTTAATAAGTAAAAAAGTATTAAACTTACTAAAAAAATAACTTATCTTATAAAGGTTATTAAGGTTTACTTAAACTGTTACCTATTTTTAAATATACTTAATAGTAAATATTAATAAATTTTATTATATATTTATTAAAAAGTAATAAATATAATATAGTTTTTATTATAATTAACTGTCTTATTAAAATACGCTACTTTATCTTTTACTAAAGAACTTATAATATTAAAAAAACAACTTACTTATACGCCTACTATATATAGAGGCTATATAGCTTACTATTATTAGTTATATTTAATTAAAAAAGTTAGTTTATATTTAAATTTTAAAAATACTTAATAAAACGTTTAAAAATTACTAGTACTTTATTAACTATATATTACTTAAAGACTAATAATTAAATTAAAAGAATAAACATTAACTTAAAACAGTACTTAAAAGTATATATATCCTACTTATAAAACAATTAAAATAAATAACTACTATTAGTTAAGTTTATTATTAACGTTTAAAAGTTTAAAAGTACCGGCCTATTTTTATTTTTTATAACGTATAAATTTTATCTTTAAATAAAATTTAAGCTTATTAACTTATTTACCCTATTTACTATTTAAAAAGACTTTAAAAAATTTATAATTAAAATAAAAAAGATCTTTAATTATGTTTACTTTAAACTAACTACTGTTTAAGCCTATTATAAAAACTAAGTTAACTAATATTATTATCCCGCCTACTACTTTTATATTAATTAATATATTTAACTTAACACTTATAATATCTATACCGTACATTTATAAAAAAAATTAAACTAAAAAAACTTAAACTTATTTTATATAAACAAAGTTATTAGTTTATATACGTACTATTTAAACCTACTTACCTTAATAAAAATTTACCTTATTTTTTATATAAATTATTTACGTTTTACTAATATTAAGCTTTTATTTAACTAAAAACTAAACCTGTTATTATATATTAAGGTGGTTAAAAAAAAGCAGTATAAAGTTAAAGAGATTCTTAACTTATACTAAAAGACTTATAGCTATAGAGGCCGCTATTTAAAGTATATAGTTAAATAAGTAAGTTATAATAAACCTTTTATTAAACTTATTATATACTTAAAAAATACTACCTAGCTAGTAAAAAACTTTTACTAGTATTACCTTTATAAACTAAGACCTTAGCTTTAATAAAGCTTAACTATAAAGAAAAGGGGTAATGTTATAGACTTAACTTAATAAGTTAAACTTATTAACAAGTATTTTACTGTTGCTTACCGCCTAGCCTTTAAATTTTATATTTAGTTTAATTTATACCTGTATCTTTTATTATAGCTCTTTAAGCTACGTCTTTGTCTACCACTTACACTTTACCTGTATCTTAGTACAAGACTAGCTATAGTTAATATATCGCCCGTTACCCTGTTTGTCTTTACCTACTTACTTACCTGCCCGTTAACCGTGATATTAATATATAAATATAGTATTAAAAAAATACTTATAACTTATTAAAATTTATTAAAATGTTTTTACTATTATATTTAATATTAATATAAATATAAAATTAATAGTGGTAAGCGTAAATTAAAAACTTAAAAGCTTAAATATAGTTTTTATATAAATAAGTATAATAAAAATAAAGTATTGTTTTAAATTTAATAGTATTAAAAATAATGAAAATAACTTAACGTTATATAAAGTTATTAACTGTAAAATGTTTATTAATATAATATAGTATTATAAAGGGGCTTATTAAACTAAAAAAAATAATTAAAAAAATCAATAGTTATAATAATTATATATATAGTTATTAAAACGTTAACTTTAAAAAAAAAGATTATATTATAATTTTTACTTAATATAACTATATAAAAAGCTAAACAGTAAAAAATAATAAAAACTAAAAAATAAATTTTTAATTTAATTTAATTTAATTATTACTCTTATAAACTATTTTTAATATAAAGTACTACAATAGTTCTATAAAAAACCTTTTATAATTTTTTTATAAAGGTAAAAACTATATACTAAGCTTATAAAGACTACTCGACTAAGTTAAGGGTATTTAGGCGTGTTTTATAGGGTATATGTTTTTGGCTAGTAATAAAAAAAGTAAACGGCTCTTAAAGGGTTAAAGAGCTAGTAAAACAGGCGTAGCCTTTACGCAATAATATTATTAAAGTATAATTAAGAAAAAAGTTAAGTAATAAAAAGATAATAAAAAAAAATAAATATTAAAAAAAAAGTATATAAGGTAAAAAATATAAAACTTAAATATAAAAAAAAGTAGCTATTATTTTTATTTATTAAGCTAGTTATAGCTTTATAGTTAAGTTATAACTATAATAAAATATTTAATTAAAAACAGTAAAAAAAAAAAAAGGTAAAGTTATATTATACTATAAAGTTATTAATACAAGTAGGTATTATTTTAAACACTTTTAACAAAAAAACTTCGCAACAATCGTAACAACACCCCTACGTTGTCGCGCGCATTAAAAATTATCTTAAAACAACATTACATTACTCTTTTATTGCTCGCTATAGCTTTAGCTAACAATAACTCGACGCGCGGTACGCCTAGTAGTAGCCTCTTAGCGGATTCTTGTTATGTTATAAGTATGTTGTAGTTAATACTAGTTTTTATTGATATCGCCGCTTTATTTAATGTTGCTGTTTAATTTACTGTTTAAAAAATATTTTATTAGGTTTTAAAGGAAAATAAAAACGTACTTCTTTTAATTTTTTGCAGCGAGTTTATTACGTTTAAGCCTATCGTAACTAATATTATTAAGATTATAAAAGCTATTGCTAACTTACGTATTGCCTTAACTACGCCTAGCTATACTAACGCGCTAGCTTTATTTACCTTTATTACAACTTATACCTTAATAATTACGGTAGTAAAGGTAACTTACGCCGCCTACAAAATTACTATTACCTTAAATAACGTTAATCCTTTTTTTTAAAACTATACTTATAAAGAAATTGTTATTACTATTAATAAAGCCCTCTTTATAATTAAAAACGTTACTAGCTACTACCGCCTACCTAACAGCGATATTGTTATTTATTTTATAGGCTATATTAACGTATATACTATTTATACTAGCTAAATTAAAGCTGCTTTTAGCCTTAATATTTTTTTTTATTAACGCTTTTATTTTATTTTTGTTAAAAGAGTTTTATACTATAACGTTAATAACGTTAAGACCTTATTATTTTTTAAAATCTAAGCTATTTACTTTTAAGTTATACAGGTCTACATAAACTTTAAGCTAGACTATATATATAGTACCTTTATTATTAACCTGTTAAACTACTTTACAGTTAACTATTTTTACTATAACAGTTTAATATAGAAGGTAACTCTTTATAATTATAAACCTTTTATATCCGCCGCCTATACTACTTGTTACTATAACTGTTATTAATTTAAACACCTTTTATATTACTGTATAAACTTGCCGTGTTATAGTAAGTATAGCGGTAACTATAAAGACCCTGACTATACTGCCGTACTAGGCTGCTTTATTTATTTAAATTGTTATAAAAGCTACTTAGCGTAAACTTAAAAATACTTTACAGTAAAAAATATTTAAGTTATTATATTTACTATATATTTAACTTAACTATTTTAATTTGCTATACCGTTTTTAATCTTTTTATTTTAACCTTTAACTATACTTATTAAATCCTTTAACCTAACTTTATAGTGTTTTAAAAGCGACAACAGTTTTATATTTATCTTTAAATATAAACAAAGCCGCTTAATAAGTATAATATCTTTTATTACTTATATATTTAGCCTCTTTCCTTTTTAAAACCAACTTATTATTAATACTTTTACTACGTAGTTAATATAAAATAATAACTATAAACTATTATTAAACTAAGCGTTAACCTTAGCTACGACTATAACTTTATAAACCGCTTAACTTACCGTTACCTAGTTAATAACGTACACCGCTAACGCTAGCTAACTTTAAGCCTTTTAAGTATTGTTTTTACAAGCCTTTAATATATAGGCCTTAACTTAATATAACGCTACGCTTAGCTAAATCGCCGCTTTTTAACAGTTAACTACCTATATATAACTAAGTATTAACATTATTATTATTTTAAACTTATAACTTACCGTTACCTTAATATAAATAAATATTAACACTACTATATTTTAATAATAAGTATACTCTTATAAAATATACAGAAAAGTAAACTTAACATTAAACTAGCTTTATAATATAAAGCTACTCCCGACTTTATTACGATTTAAGAGCTAGGTCGCGACACTTTTAAAATACTTATACTACTTAAATAACGCCTTTACTGTATAATATATAGCGGACACGCCGCTTTTTATATTTATAAACGCTAGCTTATTACGTTATAACAGTTAACCTTTATTAATAATATATATACTACGACTATCTATATTAATAATAGTACCCTTACTATCTAGTTTATTTACTCCCTTAACCTTTATTAATATAACTAGTATAGCCTTTTTTAATATATTATAACAATATTATAACGCAATATTATTTTAACTAAAGACTTTAATATATACTATCCTTTTTAAGACTAATATAACCAGTAATTACTTTATATAAACACTTTTTTTAACATTGCTAGCCGACTACAACTTAGACTTATAACGTTTTTAGGCACTTTTACTTGTTAATAAAACGGAGAACTTAACTTAACTATCGACTATGTTTAAGCTTTAAATAGTTTTTAGGTTATTATTAACTTAGATATAAGGTTAATAGGTAGTAACTATAATATAGGCTTTTATATTATTTATTTTAGTATTATACCTTTAATACTATTAATTAACTTAATTAATTAAAAAACTTTTAATAAAAATAAAGTTAACAACGTAGGTAAACTCTTTTTATTACTACTTAACAATATTAAAAAGTTTTTATAATATATTAATTAATACTTTAAAAAACTATATAAAGTTATCTAGAAAATTATAAATAAACACTATAAACTATAATTTAACTATAAATATATTAACTAGCCTTAATAAACAAATAAAATCGCTACGCTATTATATTAAACTTATACAGCTTATTAATAATAATAGTAATCTTGTATAACAGATAATAAAATAATACTTTTAACAGTTAATAAAGCTAAAAATAAAGTTATATAAAAAGTTAAATATAAATTATAAAAAGTTTTTATTAATAAAGTATTTAACTACTTAAAAACCTTTTAAAAAATTAAAAAATAAGCTAGATTTAAAAGCTATAAATTACCTAAATTAATATATCTCCCCAACTTTAAAACTAATTTATAATAAAACTTTATAGCTATAATATATAAAAAAAAAACTACTGTCTTTATTAAAAAGTTTTTTTTAGCTTTAAAAGTAAACCTTTTTAATATTTTTATAATCTTATTAAAAGACCCTTTTTTTATAATACGTTTTATTAAAACTAATAAAGTTTTTAATATATTAACTAGTATACTATTATAAAAAGCCCTTAGCGCCGACAGTATACTTACTAGATTTTTTAAAGCCCTTAATATTTTATTTTATAATATTATAACTATTATTATTACCGTATACTTTAAACTCGGCTACTTTCCATACTGTTACCGCACTATACTTATAGTTGTCCTCCTTAAACCAGGTAAGTTTAAAATAAAAAAATAAACTATAAGTGCTTATTGTTTTATCTCTTTCTTTAATACTATTAATAAGCTCTTTAAAACTATCGCTGTTTAACGCTTTATTAAACTTGTAAAGTAAAACAATTTCTTACTATAAAAATAAATAAGTAACCGATATTATAAATTTATAAAACTTATTAATTATATTATAGTTAATATAATATAGGTGGTATAATAACACAACTTTAAACTATTACTACTATAGTTTAACATTAAAAAAGCCTTTAACACAGTTAACTACGCCCGCCTTTTTATTATCTTTATATTTAAAGGTATACCTTTATAATTTACGTAATAGCTTTACAGCTACCTTAACAACCGTAAAGTTACCCTTTATTTCGATAACTAACTAGCTTAACTTAAAAGAATTATTACCGGCGTCCTTTAAAGATTAGTATTATCGTTAATTCTCTTTATCTTTTATATTAATACCCTTTACGACAACCTTATAACAATCTTGACCCTTTATATTATCGGCTTTATAGACGATATTAACCTTTTTATCGCCTCTATATTATATAAAAATAATTGCTATACACTATACTATGCCTAAGCAGTTTACTAACAGTAGGTAAAGCAATATAGTATAGTCTTTATACTAGAAAAAAGCGAGCTTATATACTTCTTTTACGCCTATACCGTATTTACTTAACATCTATAACTCGGCGAGTTTATTATTACTTTAATAACTAATACCTACTTTTTTAATATTTAGTTTAACTATAAACTTAACTAGAATATTTATATAACTATAATTAAAACTAAACTTGCTACTTAAATATTTACTTTTATTAAACTTATAACGTTAATATAAAGCTATAGTATATATATAGCCTATATATTTTACTTTATTTACGTTTATATACTTATTAACTATAAAGCACCCGTATACTATAATACCTTTAAAACTTTAAAACTTAGTTATAGCTTTATTATAATATAAAATAAAGCTTTTAAAACTATCCTTAGTACCTATAAATTAACACTAGTCTTTATCTTTAAAGTTAAAGTAAGTATACCGCTACTTTACTTTTACTTTATAAAGAGACAGGCTAACTTTAATAAAGTAAACGCTTACTATTTTACTTATATTTATTTAATTTTAATAAGTATTGTTAATTGTATAACTACTTAACAACCTTATAAAGTTACTAAACTTATAACGTACTACCGGCGCTAAGTAAATAACTAAGTAATTAAAGACGGTACTACTACTATTACTATATTTACTGTTTAAACTAATTATAATAATAATATAACTATACAATACCGCTGTTATATTAGTTTAATTTTATATTTAAATATCGACGGCCCTATACTTAAACATAAAAAGTAACTTAAATATATTAATAGTATTATTACTTAGATCTATACTAGTTACCTCGGTATAAGATTGTACCTTTTTAACTGTTAAGTCCTTAATATTTTATTACTGTGCTACGATTATAAAGCTTTTAAAATACTTATTTATATCCTTTTTAACTGCCTATTTTACGACATTACTAGACAGCGACTTTTTAATAATATTAAATAAACAATTTATAGTAATTACAACCTTAATTAAGTAACTTAATATCTACGTATAGCCCGCCTAATTACAGACTAGTTCCTATAAAATAGCTAGTTTAACTACTATACTATAGCGTTATATATTTTACACAACTATATTGTATATAACTTATATATTAATAAATAAAAATATAACAATTTTAATTATTACTCTTTAAAACACTAATTATTAAACGTAAGCTTTTTAAGCCTTTACAACTTTAGTTTTTTTACTTATTGTTATTGTTAGTATTAAAGGTAAGTAAAGGGTTACTTTTACTAATACTACTGTTATCTTTATTACCGCAGTTATCTATAGTAGTATTAATTAGATCGGTAGTAGTAAAACTAGTAATATTGTTATAACTACTTTAGGCCTTAGCATTAAAGTTTTTAACAGCAGTAGTAAGGCGCTTTAGCATAGTAACTTAACGCTTTAAAACTTGTACTAAAGCTTTTTATAACTTTAAACTTTTTTTAACGGCGAGAGCTATATTACTTAAGTGTTTAACAGACTTGTTTTATACGGCTATAAACTTGTTAGTTTAAACGAGTTAACAGCGTTATAGTTTAGTATAACTGTTAGTGTTATTGCTAGTAGCGTGTTTAGTACCTTTACTATTACGTACGCTATACTTTTTAAAGGCCTATATAGTTACGGTAGCCTTATATAATATCTTAGTATAGTTAATAAAAATAAGCTTTTTAACTTAGTATAGCTTTTTAATATTATAAAAAGCGTATATAAAATTAATAACCGCCTCTTTAGCACGGTCGTTTAGTTAATATAGTTAATATTAATTTATAATAATAACTTAATAAGTAACTTACGTTTTAATAGTTTTAAGCTATTGCTATATAGTAAGTATACTTAGCTTTTTCTCTTGTTTAATTAGTTAGTTACGTAATTATAATAAAATAATAATAACTATATATATACTTATTTAAGCGTAATACTTTAAAAAGCTAGTAGCTTTTTTAAAGTTAATAACCGACTCTTTAATAGCTTAAAACTTAAAAGACTTATAGTCTTTTATATAATTATAAAAAGATTATATATAGTATATATAAATATTATTATTGTTACGTACTTTATTACGCAAAACTATATAAAATAGTATAAGAGACTCTTTAGTTATAGTCTTTTTAAAAGTATTATATAATATAGTAGTAAAAGTAAACGTTATAAATATAACAGTATTACCGGCTGTCTTTTTAAAGATAGTACTTTTAACTATATTGTAAATAGGCAGTAGATAAATCATAGTTAAAAAAGAGTAAAGGTAAAAATAATAAAGGTTAAAAGAGTTAAAAAGAGTAAAAAAGAAAGGTTTAAAGTAAAAAGGGTAAGAGTTAATTATACTTTTACTAGCAACTTTACTATGTAACAGACTATAAATTAACTATTTATATTTACTTTACTTTTTATTTATAACAACTAAACTAATTATTATAGTTTATAGTTAACACTACCTTAATGTTACCTTGTAGCAACTTTATAACTAACTAGTAATAACCCTTTTAAACACTATTATACTTTATATAAACCTATAAACTATTAAAGCTTTAGTAATAAAACAGTATTAAAGTTAAAGTATTATCGCTTTAACAAGTAAAAACAATAAGTACAACCTTTAATTACTACTTTATAACGTCTTTACTTTTTCCTTATATATAACGCTAACTACTTTAAGCCTTTTACCCCGCGATATTATAGCAACAAACAAGTAATAACAACGTTATACCTTTTACGCCCCCTCCCCCCTTACCCTCTATATAACAAAACACGTCTTTATATAAAACACGTAACAACTTTATTACGCTAAACAAACAATAATAATAACACCTTACTAATTATATCACTTTCCTTTTATTTCCTTTATTTTTCCTTCCCTTTTTCCCCTATGTCCCCGGCAATATTGTAGCGTAAAGGCTACGCCTACTTCGCTGGCTCCTTAACCTATAAAAGCCGCCCTCCTCTTTAATTACTTACCGCCTAACACTAACAACTTGCCTAATATATTGCCACCTTGTAGAGATATTGTTACGAGCTTAACGCCTAGGTTTTACTTCTCCCTATAATTATAGTTAAAGGGTTTTTTAGATTTACTACTGTAGTTCTTAATACTAGAAATAGTTGATAGGTGTAATAACTAATAATAATATACTATAAAGTTAAAAGCTATTATTATTACTTATTAAGCTTAATATATACTCTACGCGTAATTGTTACAAGTATAGTAAAGTAATTATAAAGAGGGTATAAATTATTATAATAACGGTAAAGTAAATAGTTATAACAGTCTAGACTAATACTTTACGCTATACGTCGCTCGTCGTAAGCGTAACATAGGGTCGTAACTGCTTATTATTGTTACTCGTTTAAACGCCGGTACTTACACGTTGTTATAGGACTGCGGGGAGAAGTAGTATCGAGGTTTATGTAGGGCAATAACAAGGGTGTAGCGACGTCGCGTTAGTATCGAGTCGGCGCCGTAAATTATAAAGCAAAGGTAAGGTAGGAGTAAGTACCCTGTTTAATTAAGGCTTTAACCTTAAAGGGTATAAATACCCCTAGTCCTCCCTTCCCTTAAGA
This sequence comes from Intubia oerlemansii, assembly GCA_020002355.1. Classification (NCBI taxonomy): domain Eukaryota; kingdom Fungi; phylum Ascomycota; class Sordariomycetes; order Ophiostomatales; family Ophiostomataceae; genus Intubia; species Intubia oerlemansii. The sequence goes on from JAGKRZ010000006.1 coordinate 36,523, forward strand.
GCGGTTAAGATAGTCGTCTAACGACTTTTTGGCGGGCCTGTTTGGTCGACTATTTTACAACTTGTCTGTCTCCGCGCTGCCTCTCGACGATCTTGTAACGGTATGGCTAACACCCCTGTTTTTTCCTTATTTGTTAGCGGCAATGCCGCCCTTGCCTCTACGTTGGTTGGCTCCTTTGCGTCGGCTGGCTCCTTTAAAAAATAAATTAAAAGTTAAATAATATATACTAAGCTAATATAAACTAAATAATTAATTAGTTAAAACAAACTTTATACAAGTATAAAGCTTAATATATAAAGTTATATAAAACTTCATATAAGTATAAAGTTTTAACTATAAAATATAATAAAAACTTTATAAAAAATAAAGTTTAAAAAAATAAAAAATATAAAGTTATTAAATATATAAAACTAAAAATCTCTTTAAAGTAGCTAAAAAAAATACTTAGTTGTTATAACTTATCTAAAATATAAACCTATATAAACTTATATTCCTACGTCTATTATTAACTACAAACTATTCCGCTTAACTATCTTTATCTCCCGACACTTCCCCTTTACAATACATAACTTTTAAAATCTTACTAAATATAAACCTTCTTAGACTAATCACTTAAGCGAAGCAACCTCTTCGGCGAACCCTCGACTAGAAGCTATCGACTCTACAAAGGCTTCGTAATAGTAAAGTTGTTAGTAAGGCTATAAATAGCTCTTACCCCTCTTACTTTAGGCCTTTTTTTTTAGCTCTTTTTAACTCCTTTATTTTTTATTACTTTTGCTTTTATATGTTACGATTCTCGCCTAATACGGCTATACAGGCGACCGGGCGGTAAGGAACAGCAGAACTTAAGAAGTGGATTAAAGGCCAGGCAGTATAGAACTAGGTTAGTATAAGCTAAGTAGCTTAACTAATTAAAGAGAAGATTATATTAGATTATAAAAAGAAGATTATATAAGATTATATAGATTATACATAATTATAAAAAGAAAATTATATAAAAATAATTTTTTTAAATATATAAAACTAAAGATCTTTTAAGTTAAACTAAAAAGATACTTAGTTGTTACAGTTTATTTAAAATATAAACTTATATAAACTTATATTCCTATGTTTATTATTAACTATAAGCTATCCTACTTAACTGTCCTTGCTTATTAACTCCTTTATACTACAATATACAACTTTTAAGATTTTCTAAATATAAACCTTCTTAAATTAATTATTTAAGCGAAGTACTTTCTTTAGCGAACTTTTAATTAAAAGCTATTAACTTTATAAAAGCTTTATAATAATAGTAATAACTTTTATTTAAACTTTAACTGTATATTAACTAAGTAATATTTTATATACTATAAGTATATTTATTACTTTTACTTTTATTATTAACACCTATATAAAACTTTAACGTCTTTATATAAAGCTTTAAAAGCTACGTACTATAATATAGCGCTATAATAAATAAATTAAAGTTTATAAAGGCTTACTTAAAAATTAAGTTAAAAGAACCTATAACCTTTTAAAAGTTCCCCCTTTTAAAAGATATAATAATAACTAGGGAGGTCTTAAAACTTTCTTAGCTTAATACTGTTTATACTTTAAATATTAACGTAAAAACCTTAACAAAAAGTTAATTAAAGTCTTTATAGCTATTAATTACTTTAAGGGTAACGTAACCGCTTAGGCTAAGCTATACCTTACTAAGTATCTTAATAATAAAGATAACCTGGGTAATATAGAAGACAAGACCTGGACTATATTTTAAAACTTTAATTAAAACTTTATAAAAGCTTTACGTAAAAGCTTTAAAGACCTTAATATTAACTAAGAGTAAAAACGGAAGCTACTTTACCTTCGTTAAACTAAGTTTACTATAGTTTATATTAATAACTTTAAGTAGATTATAGCCTACCTTAATTAAGATAATAAGCCTATAATAATATAGTTTTATACAGGTTTTAAAAAAAATATAAAAGATAAATTGTTTAAAAAGGATTAATTAGATTCCTTTTTAAACTATATTATTATAGCTATATATATTAATAATTAACTTTATAAACGTTAATAAAAAAAACATATACTTACTATAAGCTTAAAATATACTATAAACGCTAATAATAAGGTAGACAAAACTACCGCTATTAAAACGACTTAATATAACTTAATAAAGTTAAAAAAAATATTAAATACTTTAATAAAAATAATAAAGCAAATAGCAGCTACTTCTATTATAAAAGAGTAGGCTACTTTGTATACAAGTACCTTTAAAAGGTCCTTAAACTACGTTAAGTTAAAGCCGTAAGTACAAAGGACAAAGAGCACTATAACTTATTATAGACAGTATACTACAACAACAGCTACTAGGTTTATTAAAGTAATAAAGATACTACTAAGTAATATTTTAAAGGCCTTAAAGTTAAAAACCTTAAAATAATACGGCCGGGACGGCCTATATAAAGAGAACCCGTATAGGTTCTTAACAGCTAGTAAGACTATAAAATAAATAAAACACTTTATAAAAATAAAAATAAACAACCTTTTTAAAGCACGTAAATTAATATAAGTATAATAGATATATTTAAGCTTAACGTTAACTAGATAGTTCTTAATATAGAGCCTTAACGTTAAACAGTCTATATAAACTTTTTTATTAATAAGTTTTGTATAATTTAAGTATACTAAGCCTATAATAATAGTTAAGTAGTTACGGCCTTAAGCCTTTAAGAAGCCTTATAGCCCTTAAACAGCGCTTATAAAAATTATAACTACCTAAACAACGTCTTTTAAATAAATTATATACAAAAGGATTATTAGTAATATATATAAACTAAAGCTACTTTATAGCACTTTAACTAAACTTGTTATTAAAACTAAATTATTAATATCGAATAGTATAACCTTTTTAAACTAATACTAGTTAATAACGAGACGCGAAAGGTAATTATTTATAAGTATAAACACTAGTAGCGTAAATAAAAATAATACCGTTAAGAAAAACAGTGCTAACAGTACCGTAGCTGTTAAATAAATAAAAAAGTCCTATAACTTTTAAAAAATAAAAAGGCCTTATTAACTTAAAACAGTAGTAAGACGGCCCTTTAAATTTTTTTAAGGCTGTTACGTTAATATAGATTACTTAGATTTAAGTATAAATTATTTAAGGTAATTAAACTTAGATAGTTATAATTAATATAAGCGTTAAAACTAGTTATATAGTATTAAAATATATAAACTAAAAAAAAGTTTTTTAATAAATAAAGGATACGCTATACCTTTTACGGAACTTTAAAAGAAAAGTTACTGTTTATAACAAAAAATAAGTACAAAAAAAAATACGGTTACTGTACTTTAATATTAAAAGTAAACGTCTTAATATAAAATTTAATATTATAGATATAAAAAACAACAACGTTATCTTAAAATTATTATAGTTATAAAAAACAATACTAAAAATTAACTAAATTATTAACTAACTATATTAAAATATAACAGGCTTAACGCAAAACATAATAATTAAAAGTATAAGTATATTAATAAAAAAAGAGTAAAAAGATCTCCTTTATATACTAGTATAATACTAGAAGTATAAATTAATTTAAAGACATAAATATACAGCCGGCTTACTAAAGTACAAGCCTTACAACTACTAAATTCCGCTTAAAGAAAAAGCAAAAGTTAAGTTTTAAAAGATATACCTATTAAGCGAAAATAAGCTTAAAGTATTACAATAATAGCTTAATAAGAACTTTATTAAGTAATATATATAACTATTAAAGTTATTAATAGGATTATTTATCTTATTTATACTTAAAAAAGATAAAAAACTAAAACTATACGTCGACTATTAACAGTTAAATAAGCTTATTATTAAAAACTATTACTTGTTACCCTTTATTATAAAGTTAAAGGATTAACTAAATAAAGTAAAATAATTTATAAGAATTAACTTAAAAGGTACCTATAACTTTATTAAAATTGTTAAAGGCAAAAAATAAAAAATAATATTTTAAACTAAGTATAAATATTATAAGTTTCTTATAATACTTTTTAAACTTACTAATATATTAATATTATTTTAAAAAATAATTAATAACGTTTTATATAATTACCTTAACTAATTTGTTATTGTATACCTTAATAATATTTTTATTTACTTAGAAACAAAAACAAAATATAAACAGTACATATATTATATACTCGCTAAACTAGAACAAACTAAGCTTTTAACTAAAGCTAAAAAGTGTAAATTTTATATATAAAAAACTATTTTTATTAAACATATTATTTTATTAAAATATATTTTTATAAACTTAAAAAAAGTTGTAATAGTTAAAAACTAGCCTTAACTAAATAATATTTATAATATATAAGTATTTATTAACTTTATTAACTACTATAAAAAATTTATTAAAGACTATAACAAGCTAATCCTACTATTTATAAAACTTATTAAAAAAAATACTACTTTTAAGTAAATACGTATAAAACAATAAATATTTAATATAGTTAAAATAATAGTACTATAGTAACTAATACTTGCGGACCTAGACTTAAAAAAGCTATATAAATTAAAAATTAACGCTTTAAAATATGGTATAGGCGGTTAACTCGGGCAGAAAGACTAAAACAACAAGTTATACCCGGTAGCTTTTTACTTAAAGAAATTTTAAAACGCGGAGATAAAATATCTAATTTACGATAAAAAACTTATAGTAATAGTATAAGCTATAAAAAAATAAAACGTATACTTTAAAAGAGTTAAACACCTTATTATGGTATATTTAAATTATAAGAACTTTACTTACTTCGCTAATAACTAAAAACTTAATAAACAGTAAATAAAATAAACTTAGTTTTTATTTAAATTTAACCTTAAAATCGTTTATAAAAAAGGTATAAATAACAGTAAAGTAGACGTTTTTAACAAAAGAATAAACTATAAAGACTACTAGATAATAAAGGAACAAATCTTTAAGCAACGACTAGATAGTACGTTAACTATTAAGTTAGTTTATATTAATGTTTAAAATATTATTAAAAAAGTCTATAAAAACTTTACGGGAGGACATTTTAAAATCGCTAAAATTACCGTTAAACTGTACGAAACCTACGATATTAAAGGATAAGACGACAATATTAAATATGTTATTTAACACTACGATATTTATAATAAAATTAAGACTTTATAACACTTGCTTTACAGTAAACTATAACTATTATTAATATTAAAGCGACTATAACAGTTAATTTTTTAAGACTTAATTGTTAAGTTATTAAAGTTTAAAAAAAAACTTACGTAAGTAAAATATGACAGTATACTTATCTATATCGACCGACTTATTAAGTTTACGCGTTTTCTTCTTTTTAAAGAAGTATATATAGTAAAAGACTTAGTATATATGTTTTTACGTACCGTTATAACAGACTATAGCTTTCTTAAAGAAATAATCAACGACAAAGGCATTATATTTATTAGTACTTTTTAAATAAAACTTGTAAAGTAAATTAAAGTCTACATAAAATTTAATATAGTATTTTACTTATAAATAAATAAATAAACGGAATAAATAAATTAAACCCTTAAACAGTACTTAAGGGCCTATATTAATTAAAAATAAAATAATTAGGTTAACTTATTACTTATTACTTAAATAATATATAACAGTATATAATATATAAGTATTAGTATAACACTATTTAAAGTAAATTATAGCTTTTAACTGTAAATAAACTATTATTTTTAAGTAACTAAAGTATTAAAAGTATAAGAGATTATTATAGTTATAAAATAATAATATAAGTAGTTATAATATTAACTATAATATATTTAAAAGTGGATAACTTAATAAGTTAATAAAAAAAGAATTAAAAGATTAATTTTTAAAAAAGAAGATAAAGTCTACCTAAATTATAAAAACTTTTAAATAAAATAATTAAGTAATAAACTAGACTATAAAAAACTAAGACCTTTTAAAATTAATAAAAAAATTTTAAAAGTTATATATAAAATATAACTATTAATAAGATTTAAGGTACACCTATAATTTTATATCTCGCTTTTAAAAAAAGTACTAAATAAAGTAAAACTGTTATAAAAACAAGTCTTAAGAAAACCTAAATATAAAGTTAAAGTAATACTTTAACATTAAGTAAACAGTAATAAAAAGGAGTATCTTATTAAATAAAAAGACTATATAAGTAAAAAAAATATATAAGAACTAAAACAGAACCTTAAGAATATAAAATAAGTTATTAAAGATTATTAAACCTAGTAATAAAAATTATATTTTAGTCTGTAATAGACAATACGTTCTCGGCAGTAATTAAGACTTCTTTAAAGACTTAAGCTTTTTTAGTAGCTTTAACGGTAGCCTTAACAGCTTTACGCGCTTTTTACTTTACTTACTCTTTTATATTTAACTTATTTAAGGTGTTAAAACCCTTTTATAGTATTTTTAACCTTTATAAATAAACAGACTTTTATAAACAACGAGCACGTAGCAGCCGAGTAAACGCCTTGCAGGCTTACACTTAAGCTTTATCTGTTTAAGTTTAAGCTGCCTCTAGAATAGTAACAATATTGTCCTCCGCTTACAAAAAACAACGGTACTTTATAGTAAGACGTTCGCTTATACTTATTAATATATAAATATAGTAAAAAAAACTAAGACAACCTACTAAAATTTATTAAGACGCTTTTACTATTATACTTTATATTAATATAAACGTAAACTTAATAACAACGTATATAAAACGTTAACTCGGGTACTTAAATATAATCCTTATAAAGACAAAAGTATTAAAAATAAGGTATAACTTTAAAACTTAAAAAATTAAAAACAGTTAAAAAAACTTACTAATAAAAAATAAACTGTTAACGCTAAAACGTTTTTTAACTCGACCTATTATAACGACAACTAGTATAAAAAAACTTACTAAACTAAACAAATTAAAAAAAAAAACCAAAGTGGCTATATATAGTTATTAAAACGTTAACCTTAAAAAGAAAAAGATTATATTATAATTTTCGCTTAATACAGCTATATAAGCGACCGGGCGGTAAAGAACAACAGAACTTAAGAAGTAAATTAAAGGCTAAGCAGTATAAAACTAGGTTAGTATAAACTAAGTAGTTTAACTAATTAAAAAGAAGATTATACTAAATTATAAAAAAAAGATTATATAGGATTATATAGATTATATAGGATTATAAAAAAAAGATTATACAGGATTATATAAATTATATATAATTATAAGAAAAAAATTATATAAAAATAATCTTCCTAAGTATATAAGACTAAGGATCTTCCGGGTTAAACTAAGAAAATATTTAGTTGTTACAGCTTATTTAAAATATAAACCTATATAAACTTATATTCCTATGTCTATTATTGACTACAAGCTATCCCGCCTAACTGTCCTCGCTTACTAACTCCTTTATACTACGATATACAACTCTCGAGATTTTCCGAATATAAACCTTCTTAGATTGATTACCTAAGCGAAGCACCCTTTTCGGCGAACCCTCGACTAAAAGTTATCGACTCTATAAAGGCTTTGTAACATTATACCCTCTTAATAACGATATATCTGCTGTTTAACTGCGACATGGCTAAGAGCTCTGTCCCTTGGAAGACGGCTGGCGCCGCCGCTGAGCCCTCGACGCTTACGCCTGCTGCCACCGCGTTGCGCCGTGCCTCTAAGACTGCGGTAACCGAAGAGTCTCCCACGTTATTTTTATATTAATAAAAAGAGTTTTAAATAATAAATATAAAAGTTTATAACTTTTATAATATAAAAAAAGTTAAAGTTTTTTTAATTTAACTTTTTTTAAAAGTAAATAATATAAATAAAATATATATTAAAGTAAATATATTAACTTGTTTAAAAGTATTTAACGGGACAATAATAATAATCGGTATATATTATATTTATATAATAAAGAGTTAAACTTAAGTTTTTTAAAATACTTTTTATATATAAGTAATAAAAGTATTAACGTTTTTTTAAGTAAAACTTAAGTATTTATTTTTTAATAGTTAAACTGGTTTAAAGTTAAAATAAAAGTAAAAGTTATAATTTAATAAAAATAAAGATTAACTAGTACATTTAAATTTATAAAAGTTAATAATAAACTTAGTTAAAAGGAGTTAATATACTTAATTATTTTATAAATATATAATAATAATATAAAAATATTATTTTAATACTATATTAATATATTTAATTTAACTATTAATCTTAAGGTACTTAATAATAAATAATAAATTAATAATATAAAAATAAATAGTTAAGTATTTTTAAAAAGCGGTAATAAATTAAAACTTTTAATTGGATATAATTATTATTAATAAATTATAAAACTTTTCAATATAATTTATATATAAATAAGTAGTATTTTTAACGTTATACTTATTTTTATATGAAATAAAACATTATATTTTAATTAAACGGTTAATTATAATTAAAATAATATTATAACTATTACTTTTTAGTAAATAAATAATAAAGTTTATAAAAATATATTATTATAGGCGGTTAAAAATTAGTAATAAGTAAAAAAGACTTTAATAACCTTTATAACATAAAATATTATAATAATAAATTTAATATTTATAAGCTTAAATAATAATATATTAAACTATATTAAGTTAATAATATATATAAAATAATAAGTTAAGTTTTAAAACGGTTTAAGTAATTAATAGCGGGGGAGTTATAATAAGTATAAAGTAGTTTAACTTTTATATTAACGTTATTAAGTATATAGAAACGGCTTTTATATAATAGTTACCTGTCGTTTTTATAATACTTAGTAAATATAACTTTAAAGTATTAAAATATACTTTGTAGAAGGATTTTAAAATAAACTATAAAGTATTGTTAACAATATAAATAACTTATATTTGTAGTAAAAAAAAGTTTAGTAAATAAAAGGCGTTAATATAAAAAAGCTAAAAGTTAAAACTATATACTTTTAATATTATTTAATATTATTATTAAAGGCGATTATCCCCTTTTTTTAAAAAGTTAATTAACCTTTTAATTAATAAGTTTAACTTCTCGCCTTATTTGTTAAAGCGGTATATAATACAGAAGTTAAAACAGGATAAAAATTTAAATTAATAAGCTTAATAGTAGTTAAAAAGTTTATTAGTTATAAAATATTTCAAATTACAGTAGTTAATAATTACTTAAATAAGCGACGGGGAGCTTTTTAACTTTAGGCGTTATTCTTTAAAATAACGGATAATAGTTAATAACTTTTTATTATAAATTTTATAATTGTATTTAATAGCTATATACTTTTTAAAAAAAAGGTTATTAATTATAATAAATTATTATTACTGTATTAAAATAATATATTAATAAAAATAAAATTATTTATATTAATTTATAAAATAATATTTTTAGCGTAATATACTAAAAACAGTAAGAGTCGTCGGTTTAATTTTAATAAAAGATAAAAAATTTTTAAGCCTAGTTTACTATTATACCGTAAATAAGGTATGCTTTACTCTATACTTAAAAATAAAAAAAATAGTAATAACAAGCTTAAGACCTATTACTTTTATATTGCTACTATATCGCCGTTACTTCCCCTTTATCCTTTACGTTTATAGCGCTAGTTAAAGGGTAATACTACCGTTTTTTAAAATTACTAATAAATTTTGTTTGTTACTTATTAACTATTATTAAGTACTATAAACTACTTTCTTTTAATAAAGTGTACTTTTATTATTAAAGACGGAGCTTAATTGTATAGTTTTTACTTATTATAGTGTATTTATAATATAGGTTTTTTGTAGAATCGCCGAAGTACCTTATATTAGAAATAGTTATAAAGGAGTAGAAAATATAATATAATATAATATAAAATAATATTTTTTAATTAAAGTAAATTAATATAAAAGCTTAAATAAATTTTAATTTTAATATTTTAAAAGTAACGTTGTAATTAATAGTTTAAACGAATAATATATCTTTTTAAATTAAACGTGTTAATAGTTAAATAATTTTAAAAAAGTTTTAAATAAAATAGTAGTAAAAGTTATTAAAGTTTAAAAAGGCTTATATATTAGTTAAATAGTATAGCTTCAGCTATTTTAATATAGTCTTAATTTTTTTTAAGTTTATATAGACGTTATTACGGCTTATTAAAAAGATTAAAAACTTAGTTTTAAAAATAAAAAATTTATACTTGAAGTGTTTAATAAAAAGGCTAGCTTTATATAAAGCTTTTAAAACTAAGTAAAAGTATTTTATTTATTATTATTATTATGATTATTTTAATATAAAGTACTTTAATAATTTTATAAAAAACTTTTTACAGCTAATAATTATAAAAGTAAAAACTATACGTAAAGTTTATAGTTTAGTTCAGTTTAGTTTTATTTTAACGTCTTAAAAGAGCGCCTACGGCGCTCTTTTAACCTCCCACAAGGTATAAAACGTGTTAAACTATACTAAATATAAAAGTAAATAGATAATAAAGGGGTTTTTTATACCTAGTAATATACTATATATAAGTAAGTTAAAGCGTATACTACCCTTTTATTTAAGTAGATATTGTTATATTAATATAGCCTATATTATATAAAAGCATCGTGTTACTTAAAGGCGGTTAATAGCGTTAAGTTTAAATTAAAACGTACTATAAAAAAACCAAAAAAAATAAAACCAAAAAAAAAGAAAAATAATCGTGTTTAAAAGCTATACTACGCTTTTTAAGTAAGCGTTTAAAATTATTAAAACTATACTAAGTTTTTTATAAGTTAAAGTAAGTAATTATTTTAACGGTTAACTTATTTAAAGATAAACTGTTATTTATTTGTTTTATATAAAGTATTTTATACGTGGTAGATATAGTAATAGTATACCGGGTGCGTAAGCGTTATATAGTAGCCGTATTAATATATTATCACGTAGTTATTTATTAAGTAGTAACACTTATAGTATTATATAAAATTATTATAGCCGTAGTAAATTATAAAGAGTATATAAAGGGTAAGTTTAAAAAGAGATAAAATTTTAAGTTTTTTTTAAATATAATATTAAACTTTAAAAGCGGTAGTAAACGTTAGTTTTAATGTACCGCTGTTATTACTTTAAAGTAATGAATATTTTAAAGTCTTTTATTATTTTTATATAAACATTGTTTAATATTAAGATATAAATATTTTAGTTATTAAGTTTATTAATATACACTGTTTTAATAAGTTTATTAGTTTTATCGTTGTTTGTTATTGCTATATAGCTTAAAGATTACTTAATAATAATAGGGTACTTATTAAAAAGTTAATAAATATAAAAGAATACCTATTATAATATTATAAAGGTGTTACTGTGTATATATTAAACTATTAATATATTATTAATATATAGTTAAATATATTTACCGTAATAACTATTATAAATATAAATAACGTGTTTAAAACATTATAATACTTTAACCACCTTTTTATTAAAAATATAAGAGGTATTATAAATATACCTTATGTTATTAATAACCTCTTCGCTTTTATAGGTAATAAAGTAGTTATAAATAATAAGGCACTTTTTTTTAAGTATTACTTAAAGCTATTAAAGTATATAATAATATTGTTAAGTAATATTATTTTAAGTTATTTTTTAAAGGCGGCTATTGTATCTTTTTTAAGTATACCGTTTATAAGGTTTATATATAAACTTAGTAAAAAGTATAAGGCTATAAGTTTAAGTTTAAAAAAAGACTTATATATAAGCTTAATATTAAGTTATAAGTTTATATACGTATATATAAGCTTATTTATACTACGGCTGTATATATTTTAAGGGACTATTATATATAACGTTAAAAGGTAACTCTTTTTTATTATTATTATATATAAGCTTTATTGTTACTTAACTTATTTAAAAGTAATGATGTTTATAAATAAGTATACTTTATAAAGGATAACTAAATTAAAAGTAATACGTTATATTAATAATACTATATAAATAATAATAACTATAACTATTTAAATGTAGTTAACGTATTAATTATTATATATTATAACTATATTAATAACGCGCTATAAATAGTTATAAAAGGGGTGTTAACGTTTTATATATTAAACTTTTATTTTAAAAAAGGTAAAAAAAAAACGTAAATAATAATAACTTTATAAAAGGCTACTATTAAAGGTTTATACTTAACTACTATTAGGTTATATATATAGCGGGTTATTTTTATAGCTTTACTAATATACTTTTAAATATAATAGTAAAAAGTAAGTTTATAGTTTTAATAAAGGTTTAATTAACAGAGGGCAGGGTACTTTTTAATATTAAAAGGTATTAGTTTAATAATTTATTGTTTACCTTTTTTGTTATAATAGTATAAAGGCAGGTTTTATTTATTATTACGTTAGGAAAAGTATATTATTTTATACTTTTTAAAGGTAAACTTAATTTTATTATTTTGTTTTTACTATTAAATAATAACTAAGTTATATATAAGTTTATATATATTAATAGTTAATAAACTATTAGTATAGTAAAAGTAAAGGTTATTAATATAGCCGAAATAAAGTTAATAATTTTAATTAAAAAGCTTAGTTATATATAAATAAATAATATTAAAAAAAAAGCTACTTTAAAAGGTACTATATTTAACTTTTCTAAAGTTTATACGGTAGCTTTTAAAACGTACTTTTATTTACTTATAATATAAAAAAGTTTAAATAATAAAAAGGTATTAAAAAGGTTATCTGTTAAAGAACTCCCGTAAAAACTCCCCAAACAAGCCTATAAGTTATATAAAAAGTTACTTATACGTAACTACAACATTTAGCCTACCTTACCAAAGATACCTTACGGGGACTCTTTAAAAGAACTTAAGTAAGTTACTTAATAAGTTATATATACGTAACTATATTATTAGTTCTTTTTTATCCCTTTTTATATTAGCCGCCGTATAAAACAATATAAGTAATTTAAAAATAAAAAAACTTTAACTCTTAACCTTTATTAAGGCTTTATAAAAAGCTTTTAAAAAGACTTAACCTTTTTTTTATAACTATAAACAGTTTATAAAAGTAAAACTAAAAATAAAATATTTTTAATTAAACTAAATAAAGTAACCGTTAAAAAAGGTAAAAGTTAAAAATTGTTTTTTATTTAAGAATAATTTTTTTATTTTTAAGCTTACTTTATTTTTTACTTTTTTAAAGGACTATTAAAAAAGCTTAAAAGGCCTTAAAGTTTAGTATAAAGACTTTTATTTTTTTCTTTTATAAATTAACTTATATTTAGTTAAAAGGTTTTATTTTTAACTTTAATTAATACCCTTTGTTTTTTTATTTTACTTTATTATTTATATTTAATCTTATACTGTTTTTATATTATAAAAACTTTTTTTTTAAACTTATATATAAAATTTTTAGTAGTCTTTATAAAACTAACTTTACTTTTACTTTTTTTTATTCCTTTTAAGCCTTTTAAAGGCTAATAAATAAAATAGCCTTTAACCGTAACACCTGTATAATTAGTTATACTTAAAATAATAAAACCTTTAAAGTTTTACCTATAGTTTTAACTAATACTTTAGTTTAAAATAAAAAAGCCTTTTAAGCCCCCGACTTAACAGTTAAAGACTTTAAAGATAGTATTAAAAGAATTTTTTATAAGGATTCCCCGCTAGTTAATTTTTAACTTACTAGTATAATAGCTATAAAGACTTTAAACAGTTTTTTAAGCGTTACTTAAAAGGTAAACCCTTTTTTTATTAGTAATTTGTCCGTTTAACTAGCTAATAATATAGTTTTTTTAATTACCCTTTTAACTAAATTAGTTAAAAAAATAAATTATTAAAAGGTTAAAATTTAAATGTACTTTAACTTTTAAAAGGATATAAATTTTAAGGCGCCTTTAAAGTATATACTTAAGTTTACTTTTTAATAATAAGTTAATTAATTTAAGTAACTAAAGTAACTTTTTATAGCTACTTTTTAAAAGTATTTTTTAAAAAAGTTAAAGCCTTATATTATTTTTACCTTAAGCTAAATAAAAATAACTATTTTAACTTAATAATATTATTACGTTAATATTTTACTTAAAGAGGAATAAAAAGCTATAAAAGTTTTTTAAAATATTTTTAAAAAATAGTTAATTAAGTTAAGCTTTAAATTAAACAACTTTTATTAAATAGCGTTATTAAAACTATACTTTACTTATTAAAAGTTTAATTAAACATTTAAGTAGTTTTTAACTTATTTTTAAACCTTAGTTAAAAAGATTAATAAGCTGCTTAATTAACTCTTTATTAAATTTTTTTTTTTAGTTTTAATAAAGAATTAAAGTAAAGACTAGCTAATAGCGGTATTATATTTTAAAGCAAGTTTATAAAGATTATTAAAAGAGTTAACGTAGTATAAAAGATACTTTTTAAATGTTTTAAGCTGTTTAAAAGGAGTAGCGACGACTAAGGTAAAAAAGATTATAAGTATTAATATATAAAAACTTTAAGGGTAGTTTAAGCTACTTTTTATATTATAGTTTATTTAGTTATTTTTGTTTAGGTAAGGTTTATAATAGTTTTAATAAGCTTAATAATAACTTTAATAAGTTAGTTAAAAATAGTTTTAATTGTTTTTACTATAATAAGCTTAGCTACTTTTTAGTTAATTATTTTAATAAAGTAAAACAAAAGTTAACTATAGTATAATAAACTACTAGTTTAAAAAATATTTAAGCGGGTTTAAAGGAAACTTTACTTTAAACTCGCCCGAAAAATACTTTAAAGCTTATAACTATTTACTTCAGTTATTTTAAATAAAAAATATTAAATTAAAATTTTAATAAACTTAAATAATAATATAAAATATAATTTGGTTAACTATTTATTTATACTAGTTTACCGTTTAAAATAGTTTTATTTAGCTTTATAACTTTTTTAAAGTATTAATAAAGACTTAGTGTTAACTTATAAGGTATAACGTATACTTTTTTAGTTTATTAATAACTAAAGACGTATTAAAAAAGTTATTAAGTATTATTTAACTATTAAATAAGATAATAATAAATACTTTATTATATTAAAAATATTAATATTTTAACACTTTTAAATAACCATTAACTTAATTAAAAGGACGTAAAATTTTAGTTTTTAAACTTAAAATATTAAAATTATCTTTTTTTTAAAGTTTTAAAAAAAGGTTTAAAAATAAATAACATATTATATTAATAAAAAAAAATTTATAATAACACCCTTACAATGTTACGCGTATCGAAAATTATTTTAAAACTATCTTATATTAATCTTTCGCCGTTCGTTATAACTTTAGCTAATAATAACTCGACGCGCGACGCTTTTTATAAGGGCCTTTTAATAAACTCTTACTATACCGCGGTCGCAAAGCCGTATAAGCTAGTTACTTTAAATATTATATTAACTTTTAACGCTATAGTTTAATTTATTATTTTTGAACTATTTTGTTAAGTTAAAAATAAATATAAAGACTTAATCCTTTTTTTCCTTTATAATAAGCTTGTAGTATTTAAGTTTATTATTTTAACTATTATTAAAATTATAACCATTATTACTAAATTATATATTGTTTTAACTACGCTTAATTATATTAATACGTCTACCTTATCTCCTTTTTTCTTAACTTATACTACACCTACTGTTATTATAAAAGTAACTTACGTTAAATATAAAGTAACCGTCTTATTAAACATTAAATCTTATACTTTTAAGTATCGTATAAACAAAAAAATTTAGTAACAGTTAGTAAAGTTTTTAAAAAGCCCGCGGCCGTAATAAACTACCGACGCCTTCTTAGTAATAACGTAGTTATTTACTTCTTTAACCTTACGTCTTACTATACTATTAACTAGTTTTAAGTTTAACTTCTATTTAGTTTTATAGCTACCCTTTATTAACACTTTTTTTTGTTTATGTTAAGCGCGTTCCAACATCTTTATTTAATTTTACTAATAAATCGTAACTTTTTAAACTTTAATATATTTACTTAACTATTATTACTATTAAAAACTTATATAAACTAAATAACGTGTTTAATAATATAACCCTTTATATTAAAGACTATTATACGGCTAACTAACTATATTATAACAGCTTTATATAAAAAGCTACCTTTTATTATTATAAACTATTTTTTTTAGCTATAAAGACTACTCATTATTATAACTGCTACCGTTTTAACTATATCTCCCGTTACTACATAAATTAATCGCGTTATAATAAATATAGTAATAACTATAAAAATATTAAATATATATAACTAAACTATTAATTTAAATACCTTAACTACTATACCGTTTACCCGGCCTAAGCCCGTAAATATATCGCTATTAAATTAACGTAAGTCGCTACGGTAATAGTATATTACGCTAAACCTTTTAAATTTATAACACCCTAGTAACTGCCCTTTATATTATTATATTATATTAATACTAATATTTTTAAAACTATCTTACTACTTTATAACTATTAAGCTACTCCCAATATTAAGTTTACTTTAGTTTAAAATAAACACCGCCAAGGCAAACCGCCCCTCTCCTACTTTTAAGTTAAACAGCCGGTAAACTTATAACTAATTATTAATTAGTTTACCGTTTTAACCTAGTTTACTTTTTATAATATTATTATTAGCTAAAAAGAGGCTTTAATATTAATCCCTTTTAACAATATTAATACTTTAGCTACTGTTAACTTAAACAATATTCAATTAACTAACTATAACTTTAATATAAGTTAAAAAAGCGTTTTAAAAGTTACATTAAATAGTACCTAAATATTTACTTAATATAACATTACTTTTAGTTAAATTATAGTATTAACTTCTTTAACATAAAGCTAGTTTTTATTACACGTCTACTTTAAAGTTATTTTATTATTTTAAACTATTATTACTTTTATTTAAATAGCTATTAATAACATTAACTAGCCCCTTTAATAATAATAATAGTTTTACTATAAAATATATAAAAAAGTAAACTAAATATAAAACTAGTTTTTAACTACCCCGTTAAGCTTAACTTTATTACAATTTAAAAACTTAAACAAAACTTTATTAATACACTTATTTAGCCTAACTATAAACTATGTCGCTTTATTTATAACGGCAAAGTTACACTTTATATATATTAAAAATAGTTAATTTTAATATAATAATTAATACTTATTAAAGACATATACACAGTTACTATTATTATTTATAACACCTTATTTACCATTTAATTTATTTATTTACTTAACCTTAACCTATTAAATTAGTTTAGCCTTTTTTAATAACTTATTATAACCTTCTACTATAATATAATTATAACAAGCGACTTTAATATACATTATCCGTTATAAAACTAATATAACTAATAATCTTTATATATAAATACCCTCTTTACTATTACAATATAATTTTACCTTGCCTTTACTATACCTTTTAAAACCTTAACCCGTTAATAAAATAAATACTTTAACTTAACTATTAACCTACTTTAAACATTAAACACCCTCCTTATTAATATTAACTTTAATATAAAACTTTTTAATAGTAACTATAATATAAGCCTTTATATAATTTATTTTAATATTAATAAGCCCTTTATTTTACTAAAAAGTATTAACTAAAAAGTTTATAATAAAATTAAAATTAAAAAAGCTAGCTAAAAACTCTTTAAACTACCACTAAACCTTATAAAGTTTATAAAGTAAATCGACAACTACCTTAACTCTTTATACAACTATATTATTAACATCGTTAATACCCTTTACTATAAATAACACTCCCCTAAAAAAGCCTAACCGTAATAGTCCCTAAAAATTACCTCGCTTTTATAACAAACTTATATAGCCTATAAATAATAATAGTAAAACTATATACTAAACGTTAAATATAACTATAACTAAGCTATTAAAACTAAAAATAAAACTATACATAAAATAAAAAAAAAGTTATAACGCGTTATAATTAACACAGCCTTAAACCAAAAACATATACTTTAAAAAATAAAAAAGTAAGCAAAACTTAAAAATTATAAACCACCTAAACTAATACACCTACTAAACCTTAACATTAACACAAACTAACTAACAACAACTACGCATAAAAAAAAATTAACTATCTTAGCCGCTAAATTTTTTTTAACCCTAACCACTAATCTTAATAATATCTTATAATAACCGTTACACGCCACCCTTTTTATAATAATATAAATAGCCTTTAAAAAAGTTAAAGCTATTTTATATAAAATTCCTTTATAAAAAATATTAAATATTAATACAATACTAACAAAGTTCTTTAAAGCTTTAAACACCCTAATATATAACATTATTATAACTATTACTATAACCTACTTCTATTTAAAATACTTCTTATAATAATACCGTATAACCCTTGTAATAGTCCTTTTAAAACTTAGCAAGTAAACTAAAAACAAATATACGGCAAGCGCTTACCACCTTATTTTACTACTTAATACTTTAAGTAAAGTTTTTAAAACAATTATAACGCGACAACTTATTAACTTTATTAAAAGATATTAACTTTTACCCTTAAAATAAATAAGTAATAAAGACTATAAATCTATTAAGCTTATAAGCTGTATTATAATTAATATAATTTAAATAGTATAATAATATAAACTTAAACTTTTCTTTTTATAACTTTATATTAAAAAAGCTTTTAATACGGTTAACTATAAATGCCTCCTTTTTATCTTTACCGTTAAAAGAATACTATACTAGTTTATTAACTAGCTCCGTAGCTACCTCAGTAATAAACAAACAATACTCTAATTCAACGGCTAAAAAACACAGCCTTAACATATTATTACTAATATATTATAAGGCTTAACTATATTATTAATCTTATTTATTTTATATATTAATACCTTATATAATAATCTTATAACAATCTTAATACTATACGTTATAAGTTTTACCAATAATATTAACCTCTTTATTACTTTTACATTTTTTAAAAACAACTACTATACACTATAACACGCTTAGGCTGTTTATTAATATTAAGCTAATCAATACAGTATAGTATTTGCCTTTAAAAAAAGCGAACTTACCTATTTTACCCGCAAACACTCCGCCTTAACCTAGTAACTAACACTTAACAATAAAATTATTATACTAAGTAATACTACTTATTTCTTTAATATTTAACTTAACCATAAGTTTAATTAAAATATTTATATTGTTATAATTAAAGTAAAACTTACTACCTAAATATTAGCCTTTACTAAGCTTATAACGTTTATATAAAGATACAATACTTATATAGTACGTACTTTTTACTTAGTTTATATATATATATTAATAAAATATAAATCTTTAGTTTAGCATAATACTTTTATAATATTAAAATTAAACTACACTTTTATTAAAACTTAAAATATAACCTTTTATATAATTTTAAAGGTATTTAAATTTATATTAATCCTTATATTTAAAGTTAAAACGGGCGTACTATTACTTTATATTTACTTAATTAAAAAATAAGCCGACTTTAACATTATTAATACTTAGTACGCTTTGTATATTTAATTAATTATTATAACTATCGCTTAATAAGCTACCCTAATATTAATATATTATAATATTAAAACTATAATATAACGCTATAATAAAGTAATAGTTTAATAAAATAATATTAAAAACTATTAAAAAGCCCTTTTTTATAACTAGTAAAACTATAACACTATAATATTAATATAAACTTATTAATACGTTAGTTCCCTTTTTAATTTTAACGTTAACAAACTAATAAAAAAATATAATAAACAACTTAAACATATTAATAATATAATTACCTAAATATATATTAGCTACCTTATAATAAAATTGTATTTATTTAACTATAAAGTTTTTAACGTCCTAACACTATAATATAAATACAGCTTTTACAAAACATTACTTTATATTTTTTTAACTACTTTTTTTATAATAATAACTATATATAACTTTTTAATAAGCTTAACGTTATTATTTATAATAATTACAACATTAATAATTTTACTTATTAACCTTATAAAGTAGTTACAATTACCTTTTAATTTTAATAATAAAGTTAGTTTAACTACTATATAACAGCCTTATATATAGCTTAACACTATTAACTATAACTTATACTATAATATAAATAAAATTATTATAAATTAATTTATAATATACTATAAAACTAACCTATTATTATATTATTATAGTTTTATAATTATAGCGTTTTTATAACGTGTTTACTTTATATATATATAGTAGTAGTAACTTTACACTTTAAAAATAAAAACTATACTAACTATAATTAATAAAGTAAAAGATAAGGTTGTCCGTAAAACTAAACATAAGTTTTAACAAATTTTTATTAATAAAGTATTTAACTACTTAAAAATATTTACTACATTTTATTTTATTTTTATTAAAAAAACTTTATAAAAATTACAACAACACCCTTACGTTATTACGTATATTAAAAATTATCTTAAAACTATCTTATATTAATCTCTCGCTATTTACTATAGCTTTAGCTAATAATAGCTTAACGCGTAACGCTTCCCGTAAGGGCCTCTTAATAAACTCTTACTATACTGTAGTTATAAAGTTGTATAAGTTAACTATTATAAATATTATATTAACCTTTAACGTTACTGTTTAAATTATCGCTTTTAAACTTTTTTGTTAAGTTAAAAATAAATATAAAGACTTAATCTTCTTTTTTTTTATAATAAGTTTACAGTGTTTAAGCTTATTGTTTTTACTATTATTAAAATTATAATACTTATTATTAAATTATATATTGCTTTAGTTATACTTAGTTATATTAGTATATTTACTTTATTTTTTTATTTTAACTTATATTATATTAACTATTATTATTAAGGTAACCTATATAAAATATAAAGTAACTATCTTTTTAAATACTAACTCCTTTACTTTTAAAATTTATATAAATAAAAAAGTTTATTAAGTTATTAACATAGCCTTTAAAAAACTTACGGCTATAATAAACTACTAACACTTTTTAAACGGTAATATAGTTATCTACTTTTACAACCTTACATTTTGTTATACTGCCAACTAGTTTTAAGTTTAAATTATGTTTAGCCTTAAAGCCGCCTTTTACTAACGTTTTTTTTTATTTATATTAAACATATACCAATATTTTTTTAACCTTATTAATAAATTATAACTCTTTAAACTTTAATATATTTGCCTGTTTATTATTACTGTTAAAAGCACTTATAAACTTAAAAATATATTTGATAATATAACCTTATATATTAAAGATTACTATATAGCTAATTAATTATATAATAAAGGCTTTATATAAAAGGCTACCTTTTACTATTATAAACTATTCTTTTTTACCGTTAAGACAACCTATTATTATAACTACTACTGTTTTAGCTATATCTTTTATTATTATATATACTTATCGCGTTATAATAAATATAACAGCAACTATAATAATACTAAATATACCTAACCAAACAACTAATTTAAATATTTTAACTATTAAACTAACTATTTAATATAAGCTTGTAAATATACTACGATAAAGTCAAAATAAGCTATAGTAGTAGCGGTATACTAGTAGTCGTTTCACTTTTTAAATTTATAACTTTTAAATAGTTAGCCTTTACTTACTTATAATATATTAACATTAACTTTACTATAACTTTATTAATCCTTTTTAACCGTTAATTTACTTTTAACACTAAATTTATATTAGTTTAAAATAAACGTTGTTAAAGTAGACTAGCTTTATTAAGCTTATAGTTTAAATAACTAGTAAGCTTATAATTAATTATTAATTAATTTATAGTTTTTACTTAGTTTATATTTTATATTACTCTTAATTAAAAGGCGGCTATATTATTAATCCTTAACATTATAACTAATATAGTAGCTATTATTAACTTAACCGGTACTTAAGTAACTAACTATAATATTAGTATAAGTTAAAAAAGTGTTTAAAAGTAGTACTATAATTAACTTAGATATCTATATAATATAACGTTATACTTAACTAAATTATAGCCTTAATATTTTCCGTTTAACCTTAAACCTTTTTAAGCACTCGCCTTATAGTTATTTTGTTATCTTAAACTATTATTACCTTTATTTAAATAAAAATTAATAACATTAACTAACTTAACTCATAATAATAATAGTCTTTCTTTAAAGTACATAGAAAAGTAAAATTAATATTAAATTAGCTTTTAACTAGATTGTTAAACCCAACTTTATTGTTATTTAAAAACTTAAAAAAGACTTAACTAATATATTAATATAGCTTAACCGCCGTTTATACTAAATAATATATAGCGGTAAAACAGTACTTTATATATATATAAATAAAAGCTTATATTAACTTAGTAATTAACTTATATTAATAATGTATACGTTGTTACTATTAATAACCGTTAATAATATATAATTTATTATTTAGTCTGTTTATTCTTTTAACTTATACCTTTTAAACTAGACTAGCCCTTTTTAATACTTTGTTATAATTCCTTTTCATAATATAATTATTGTTAGTAATTTTAATATGTACTATTTACTTTAAAACCGTTACTAATACTAATTACCGTATATTAATACCCTCTTTATTATTAGGTCTTAATTATATTTTGCCCTTGTTATACTTTTTAAAACCTTAACATATTAATAAAAAAGTAAACTTAATTTTACTATTAACTTATTTTAAATATTAAAAGACTTTATAATTAACTTAAACTTTAATATTAACTTATTTAATAGTAACTATAATATAGCTTTTCATATAATTAGCTTTAATATAGTAACTAATACTTTATAGCCTTTAAGCATTAATTAAAAAGTATATAATAAAACTAAAATAAAAAAAGCTAGTTAATACTTTTTTACACCGTTACTTAATCTTAATATATTTATTAAACAAATAAATACTTACTTTAAAATATTATATATATATATTTTTATTATTATTAACTTTTATTATTATAAATAGTAGTATTTAAAAAAAGTTTAACTATAATAGTTACTTAAAATAGCCGTAGTTTTATAATAAGTATATATTATATATATTAAATAATAACGTTACCGTTTACTTAACACTTATTAAACATATATATAGGCTATTAAAACGCGCGACAAAGTAATTTATAAAGTAAAAAAGAAGTTATAATATGTTATAATTAACGTAGTATTAAACAAAAAATATACCCTATAAAGGATTAAAAAATAAGTTAAACGATATAGCTATAAACCACTAAAATTAATATACTTTCTTAACTTTAACACAATTTTAAATAAACTATTAACGATTATTTATAAAAAGAAGTTAAAAGTACTTATAGTTAAGTTTTTTTTTACGTTAATAGTAAACTTTAATAACATCTTATAATAACTATTACTAGCTACCTTTTTTATAACTATATAGGTAAGACTTAAAAAGGTTAAAGTTATTTTATATAAAATTTTATTTTAAAAAGCTTTTGGTATTGATGTAATACTAATAAGATTTTTTAAAGTATTAAACAACTTACTATACGGTATTATTACTATTATAACTATAGTATATTTTTACTTTAAATACTTTTTATAATATTATTATACCGCCTTTATTATAATCTTACTAAAACTAGGTAAGTTTACTAAAAATAAATATACAGTAAACGTATACCGCCTTATTTCTTTACTTAATATTTTAAAAAAAATCTTTAAAATAATTGTTATAAAACAGTTTATAAAACCTGCTAAAGGCTATAACTTAAGATAAATAAGCAACCAAAGCTACCAATTTATAAAACTTACTAGTTATATTATAGTTAATATAATTTATATAGTATAATAATATAAGCTTAAGCCGTTATTACTTTAAATTAATATTAAAAAAGCGTTTAATACGGTTAATTATATAAAACTTTTTATAATCTTTACTTTTAAAAAATTTTTATATTAGTTTATTAACTAGTTTTATAACTACTTTAATAATAAGTAAGCGATTTTTTACTTTAATAGTTAAAAAGCTTAACTTTAATATATTATAATAGACGTTTTATAAAGTTTTATTATATTTTTAATTTTATTTATTTTTTATATTAATACTTTTTATAATAATTTTATAACTATCTTTATATTATATATTATTATTATTAATTATTACACCTATCGACTATTTCTAGTATTAAAAACTACAGTAGTAAATCTAAAAAACCCTCTAACTATAATTATAAAGAGAAGTAAAACCTAAGCGCTAAGCTTATAACGACATCTCTACAAGGTGGCAATATACTAAGCAAGTCGTTAGTGTTAAGCGGTAAGTAATTAAAAAGGAGGGCGGCTTTTATAAGTTAAAAAGCCGGCGAAGTAGGCGTAGCCTTTACGCTATAATATTACTAAAGACGCGGGGGAAAGAGGGAAAGGAAGACAAAAGAAATAAAAAGAAAGTAATATAGTTAATAAAGTGTTATTGTTATTACTTGTTTAACGTAGTAAAGTTATTACGTGTTTTACGCGAGGACGCGCCTTGTTGTATAAAGGGTAAAAGGGGAGGGGGCGTAGAAGGTATAACGTTGTTATTACTTGTTTATTGTTATAATGTTGTAAGGTAAAAAGCTTAAGGTAGTTGGCGTTATATATAAAGAGAAAGTAAGGACGTAGTAAAGTAACGATTAAAGTTTATACTTGTTGTTTTTATTTGTTAAGGTAATAATACTTTAACTTTAATACTGTTTTATTATTAAAACTTTAATAGTTTATAAGTTTATATAAAGTATAATAGTGTTTAAAAAGGCTACTACTAGTTAGCTATAAGGTCGCTACAAGGTAGTATTAAAGTAACATTAGCTATAAACTACGATAATTAGTTTAGTTGTTATAAATAAAAAGTAAGGTAAACGTAAACGGTTAGTTTATAGTTTGTTATACGGTAAGGTCGCTAATAAAAGTATAAATAGCTTTTACCCCTTTTACCCTAGGCCTCTTTTTTTTTACTCTTTTTAACTCCTTTAACCTTTATTATTTTTACCTTTACTCCTTTTTAACTATAATTTATTTACTACTTATTTATAATATAGCTAAAAGTACTGTCCTTAAAAAGACGGCCGGCGATACCGTTACGCCTACAACGCCTACTTTTACCGCTACGTTACACAGTACTTTTAAAAAAACTATAACTAAAGAGTCTCTTACGCTGTTTTATATAGTCCTACGCGGCAAAGTACGCGACAATAACAATGTCTATACGCGTTACGTACAATCTTTCTATAATTATATAAAAGACTATAAGTTTTTTAAGTCTTAGGCTATTAAAGAGTTAACTATTAACTCTAAAAAGGCTACCAGCTTCTTAAAATATTACGCTTAAACGGGTACGTACACGGTTGTTATTATTTTGTTACGATTATATAACTAACTAATTAAATAAAAAAGGGAGCTAAGTATACTTACTATATAACAATAGCTTAAAACTGTTAAAACGTAAGTTACTTATTAAGTTGTTATTATAAATTAATATTAACTACGTTAACCGGACGACCGTACTAAGGAGGCGGTTATTAATTTTATATACGCCTTCTATAGTATTAAAAAGTTACGCTAGGCTAAGAAGCTTATTCTTATTAACTACGCTAAGATATTGCGTAAAGCTACCGTAGCTATATAAGCCTTTAAAAAGTACGGCGTACGTAACGGTAAAAGTACTAAACGTGTTACTAGCGATAACACTAGCGGTTACGCTAAGTTACAGCGCTATTAGCTTACTTAAACTAACAAGTTTATAGCTGTACAGGACAAGTTTACCGAGCACCTAGGTAATATAGCTTTCGCCGTTAAAGAAGGTTTGAAGTTATAAAAGGCTTTAGTACAAGTTTTAAAGCGTTAGGTTACCGTGTTAAAACGCTTTGCTACTACTATTAAGAACTTTAATACTAAAGCCTAGGGTAATTACAGCAATATTGCTAGTTTTACTGTTACTAATTTAATTAATGCTACTATAAATAACTACAGTAACAAAGATAACAGCGGTATCGGTAAAAGTAACCCTCTACCTACCTTTAATACTAACAATAATAATAAGTAAAAAAAATAAAGTCGTAAAAGCCTAAAGGGCCTATGTTTAATAATTAGTGTTTTAAGGAGTAATAATTAAAATTATTATATTTTTATTTATTAATATATAAGTTATATATAATATAATTATATAAAATATATAACACTATAGTATAGTAGTTAAACTAACTATTTTATAAAAACTAGTTTACAATTAAACAGGCTATATATAGATATTAAGTTACTTAATTAAAGTTATAATTATTATAGATTATTTATCTAATATTATTAAGAAGTTATTATCTAGTAATATCGTAAAACAGGCAGTTAAAAAGGATATAGATAGGTGTTTTAAAAGCTTTATAGTCGTAGTACAGTAATAAAATATCAAAGACTTAATAGTTAAAAAGGTATAATCTTATATTAAGGTAGCTAGTACGGATTTAAATAATAATACTATTAATATATTTAGGTTACTTTTTATATTTAAATATAAGGCCGTTAATATCTAAATATAAAATTAAACTAATATAACGGTAGTATTATATAGTTATGTTACTGTTATAATTAATCTAAGTAATAAGTATAACAGTAATAGTAGTGCCGTCTTTAATTACTTAGTTGTCTATTTAACGCTAATAGTATGTTATAGGTTTAGTAACTTTATAAGGTTGTTAGGTAGTTGTACGATTAACAATACTTATTAAGATTAAATAAACGTAGGTAAAATAATAAGCGTTTACTTTATTAAAGTTAGCTTATGTTTTTACAAAGTAAAAGTAAAGTAACAGTATACTTACCTTAACTTTAAAAATAAGAACTAGCGTTAATTTATAGGTATTAAGGATAGTTTTAAAAGCTTTATTTTATATTATAATAAAGCTACGATTAAGTTTTAAAGTCTTAAGGGTGTCGTAGTATACGGGTGCTTTATAGCTAATAAATATATAGACATAAACAAGGTAAAGTATATAGGCTATATATACGCTATAGCTTTACACTAACGCTATAAGTTTAATAAAAGTAAATATTTAAGTAGTAAGTTTAGCTTTAATTATAGCTATATAAGTATTCTAGTTAAGTTTATGGTTAAGCTAGATATTAAAAAAATAAGTGTTAGTTATTAAAGTAATAGTAAACTTACTAAGTTATAAATATTAAGTAAGTATAGTACAAGCGCGGGAGAAGTATATAAGCTCGCTTTTTTTTAGTATAAAAACTATACTATATTGTTTCGCCTACTATTAGTAAACTGCCTAAACATAGTATAGTATATAGCAATTATTTTTATATAATATAGAGGCGACAAAGAGGTTAGTGTTATTTACGAAGCTGATAATATAAAGGGTTAAGATTATTATAAGGTTGTCGTAGAGGGTACTAATATAAAAGATAAAAAAAATTAGTAATAGTGTTAATTTTTAAAAAACGCTAGTAATAATTCTTTTAAGTCGGGCTAGTTAGTCGTTAAAACAGAGGGTAGCTTTACAGTTGTTAAAGTAGCTATAAAGCTATTACATAAACTATAAAGGTACGCCTTTAAATATAAAGATAGTAAAAAGGCAGGCGTAGTTAACTGTGTCGAAGGCTCTTTTAATATTAAGCTGTAGTAGTAATAGTTTAAAGTTATATTACTATACCACTTATATTGTATTAACTATAATACAATTAACAAGTTTTATAAATCTATAATATTAGTTACCTATTTATCTTTATAGTAAGAGATTGTTTTACTTTATAAGTTTAATAAAGTATTAGGCAGTAATAGTTTTAAAGAGCTTATTAATAGTATTAAAAAGAAAAATAAAACAATAAGTACTTATAGTTTGTTTTTTTGTTTTAAACTTACCTAGTTTAAAGAGGACAACTATAAGTATAATACGGTAACAGCGTAGAAAGTAGCCGAGTTTAAAGTATACAGTAGTAATAATAATTATAATATTATAAAACAAGATACTAAGGGCTTTAAAAAATTTAGTAGGTATACTGTTAATACTAAAGGCTTTCTATAATAATATATTAACTAGTATATTAAAAACTTTGTTAGTTTTAATAAAACGTATTATAAAAAGAGGGTCTTTTAATAAGATTATAAAGATATTAAAGAGGTTTACTTTTAAAGTTAAGAAAAACTTTTTAGTAAAAACAGCAGCTTTTTTTTTGTATATTATAGCTATAAAGTTTTATTATAAATTAGTTTTAAAGTTAAAGAAATATATTAACTTAGGTAATTTATAGCTTTTAAGTCTAGCCTATTTTTTAATTTTTTAAAAGGTTTTTAAGTAGTTAAATACTTTATTAGCAAAAACTCTCTACAATTTACGTTTAGCTTTTTATATAACTTTGTTTTTAACTTTATTAACTGCCAAAAGTATTACTTTATTATCTGTTATACAAGATTACTATTATTATTAATAAGCTATATAAACTTAGTATAATAACGTAACAATCTTATTTATCCACTAAGGCTAGTTAATACGTTTATAGTTAAATTATAGCTTATAATATTTATCCACGATCTTTTAAATAGCTTTATATAGTTTTTTAAGGTATTAATTAATACGCTGTAAAGACTCTTTAATATTGTTAAGTAGTAACAAGAAGAGTTTACTTACGTTATTAACTTTGTTTTTATTAAAGGCTTTTTAGTTAATTAAGTTAATTAGTAGTATTAAAGGTATAATACTAAAACAAATAATATAGAGGCCCGTATTATAGTTACTACTTATCAGCCTTATATCTAAGTTAATAGTAACCTAAAGGCTATCTAAAGCCTAAACATAATCAATAGTTAAGTTAAGTTCTCCGTCTTATTAACAAGTAAAAATGCCTAAAGGCGTTATAAGTCCGAGTCGTAATTAACTAATAATATTAAAAAAGGTGTCTGTATAAGGTAATTACTAGTTATACTAGTCCTAAGAAAAATAGTATATATTAAAGTCTCTAGCTAAAATAATATTACGTTATAATATTATTACAATATATTAAAAAGGGCTATACTAGTTATATTAATAAAGGTCAAAGGAGTAAATAAACTAAATAGTAAGGGTACTATTATTAATATAAATAGTCGCGGTATATACGTTATTAATAAGGGTTAGCTGTTATAACATAATAAGCTAGTATTTATAAATATAAAAAGCGGCGCGTTTACTATATATTATATAGTAAAAGCGTTGTCCAAGTAGTATAGGTGTTCCGAGAGTATTACAACCTAGCTCTTAAATCGTAATAAAGTCAGGAGCGGCTTTATATTATAAGGCTAATTCGGTATTAAGTTTACTTTTTTATATATTCTATAAAAGTATACTTATTATTAAAATACGGTAGTATTAATATCTATCTATATTAAGGTAACGGTAGGTTACAAGTTTAAAATAACAACAGTATTAATATTTAGCTACGTATAAGTAGTTAACTATTAAAAAGCAGCAATCTAGCTAAGCGTAGCGTTATATTAAGTTAAGGCCTACGTACTAAAGGCCTGCAAAAACAATACTTAAAAGGCTTAAAGTTAACTAACGTTAACGGTATATATTGTTAACTAAGTAATAATAAGTTAAACGGTCTATAAAGTTACAACGGCAGCTAAGGCTAACGCCTAGTTTAACAATAGTTTATAGTTATTATTTTACATCGACTACGCAGTAAAAGTGTTAGTAATAAGTTAGTTTTAAGAAAAAAAAAGGCTAAATATACAAATAATAAAAAATGTTATACTTATTAGGCGGCCTTATTTACGTTTAAGGACAAGTATAAAGCTATTATCGCTCTTAAAATACTACGAGGTTAAGCTAAAAAATTCGATAGGTATAGTTAAGGGTTAAAATAAGAAGATTAAAAACGGTATAACAAATTAAAATAGTTAAGTTAAGTATATAGCAAATATAATAGTTTAAGCGTTTTTTATTATAAGGTATTCTTAAGCCTACGTTAAGTAGCCTTTATAATAATTTAGACAAGTAAAACGGCTTAGTACAGTAGTACAGTTAAGGTCTTTATAGTTACCGCTATACTTACTATAACACGGTAAGTTTATACAGTAATATAAAAAGTGTTTAAATTAATAATAGTTATAATAACAGGTAGTATAGGCGGCGGATATAAAAAGTTTATAGTTATAAAAAGTTACCTTTTATATTAAACTATTATAGTAAAGACAGTTAACTATAAAGTAGTTTAATAGGCTAATAATAAAAGTGCCGTATATATAGTCTAGCTTAAAGTTTACACGGACCTGTATAACTTAAAGGTAAACAGTTTAAATTTTAAAGAGTAGCAAGGTCTTAGCGCTATCAATATTATAGTATAAGACTCTTTTAATAAAAACAAAGTAAAAGCGTTAATAAAAGGAAGCGTCAGGGCTAAAGGCGGCCTTAATCTAGCTAGTATAAATAGTATGTACGTTAATATAGCCTATAAAATAAATAACGATATCACTACTAAGTAGGCGGCGGTAACTAGTAACGTCTTTAATTATAGGGAAAGCTTTATTAACGGCAGCGACAATTTCTTTATAAGTATAGTTTTAAAAAAAAAGATTAATATTATTTAGGGTAATAGTAATTTTATAAGCGGCGCAAGTTGCCTTCGCTACTATAATCGTTAAAGTATAGGTCGTAATAAAGGTAAATAAGGCTAGCGCACTAGTATAGCTAGGCGTAGCTAAGGCGATACGTAAGTTAACAATAACTTTTATAATCTTAATAATGTTAGTTACAATAGGCTTAAACATAGTAAACTCACTATAAAGAATTAAAAAAAATACGTCTTTGTTTTTCTCTAAGACCTAGCGAGATATTTTTTAAGCGGTAAATTAAACGGTAGCGTTAAATAAAACAGCGATATTAATAAAAACTAGTATTAACTATAACGCGTTTATAGTATAATAAGAATCCGCTAAAAGGCTACTACTAAACACGCTACGCGTTAAGCTATTGTTAGCTAAAGCTATAACAAGCGATAAGAGAGCGATACAATATTGTTTTAAGATAATTTTTAATACACGCGACAACGTAAAAGTGTTGTTATAATTATTACGAAGTTTTTAAAATAACTATAATAAAATTAACTTAACTTTATATTATATATTATTAACTTTATAAATAATATTAATCTTTTTATTATATTTATATCTTTTAAAAACAACTATTATATACTATATAAAGCTTAAGTTATTTATTAATATTAAGCTTATTAATATAAAATAGTATTTATTTTAAAAAAAAGTAAACTTACCTACTTTACTTATACTTAAACAATAGCGACTTAGTAACTAAAACTTAATAATAAAATTATTATACCAATAAATATTACTTAATTTTTTAGTATTTAGTTTAACTATAAGTTTAACTAAAACACTTATATTACTATAATTAAAGTAAAACTTGCTACTTAAATATTTACTTTTATAAAACTTATAGCGTTTATATAAAGATATAACATTTATATAGCATAGACCTTTTACCTAGTTTATATTTATATGTTTATAAAATATAGCTCTTTAGTTTAGTATAACACCTTTATAACCTTAAAACTAAGCTATACTTTTATTATTACTTAAAACTAAACACTTTATATAATTTTTAAAGCTTTTAAGTCTACCTTTTTTTTATTTTTAAAGTTAAAATGGGCGTACTATTACTTTACTTTTACTTTATTAAAAAACAAACTAACTTTAATATTATTAATACCCGTTATAACTAATATATTTAATTAATTATTATAGTTATTGCCTACTAAGTTATTTTAACATTAATATACTACAACTATAGTTTAGTTTAATTTTAGTTTTATTTTAACGTCTTAAAGGAGCGCCGTAGGCGTTCCTTTAACCTCCCGCAAAGTATAAAACATGCTAAACTATACTAAATATAAGAGTAAGCAAATAGTAAAGGGTTTTTTATACCTAGCAATATACTATATATAAACTAAATAAAATATATACTACCTTTTTATTTAAATAAATATTACTATGTTAATATAACCTATATTATATAAAGGCGTTATATCGCTTAAAAGCGGTTAATAACGTTAAGTTTAAACGAAAGTATACTATAAAAA
This sequence comes from Intubia oerlemansii, assembly GCA_020002355.1. Classification (NCBI taxonomy): domain Eukaryota; kingdom Fungi; phylum Ascomycota; class Sordariomycetes; order Ophiostomatales; family Ophiostomataceae; genus Intubia; species Intubia oerlemansii. The sequence goes on from JAGKRZ010000006.1 coordinate 68,615, forward strand.
AATAAAAACTAAAAAAAAAAATAAAAAAAAATAGTCGCGTTTAAGGGCCGTATTACGCTTTTTAAGTAAGCGTTTAAAACTATTAAAACTATATTAAGTCTTTTATAAGTTAAGATAAGTAATTATTTTAGTGGTTAACCTACTTTAGGATAAGCTATTACTTATTTACTTTATATAAAATATTTTATATATAATAGATGTAATAATAATATACTAAGTATATAGGTGTTATATAGTAACTATATTGGTATACTGTAACATAGTTACCTATTAGGTAATAACGTTTATAGTATTATACAAAATTCTTATAGCTATAATAAATTATAAGAAGTATATAAAAAGTAAGTTTAAAAAAAAATAAAATTTTAAGTTTTTTAACTATAATATTAAGCTTTAAAAGTAGTAATAAGCGTTAATTTTAACGTACCACTGTTATTACTTTAAAGTAATAAATATTTTAAAGTTTTTTATTATTTTTATATAAACACTATTTAATGTTAAGATATAAGCGTCTTAGTTATTAAGTCTGTTAATATACGCCGCTTTAATAAACTTGTTAGTTTTATTGTTACCTGTTATCTTTATATAGCTTAAAAACTACTTAATAATAATAGGGTATTTATTAAAGAGCTAATAAATATAAAAAAATACTTATTAAAATATTATAAAAATGTTATTATATATATATTAAATTATTAAAGTATTATTAATATATAGTTAAAACTGTTTACTATAATAGATATTATAAATATAAGCGGTATATTTAAAACACTATAATACTTTAACTACCTCCCTATTAAAAATATAAAAGGTGCTATAAATATACCCTATATTATTAACAACTTCTTCATCTTTATAAGTAATAAAGTAGTTATAAGTAATAAAGCGTTTTCTTTTTAAGTATTATTTAAAGTTATTAAAATATATAATAATATTTTTAGGTAGTATTATTTTAAACTATTTTTTAAAGGCGGCTACTATTTTTTTTTAAGTATACCGCCTATAAAGTTTATATATAAACTTAATAAAAAGTATAAGGCTATAAGTTTAAGTTTAAAAAAAAACTTATATATAAGTTTAATATTAAGTTATAGGTTTATACGCGCGCGTGTAGACTTATTTACGCTGTAGCTGTGTATATTTTAAGGGCCTGTTACTTATAACGTTAAAGGGTAGTTTTTTTTTATTATTATTATGCGTAAGCTTTATTTTTACTTAACTTGTTTAAAGGTGATAATACTTATAGGTAAGTATATTTTGCGGAGGATAGTTAAACTAAAGGTAATATGTTATATAGGTAGTATTATATAAGCGGCGGTGATTATAACTACTTAAATACGGTCGGTATATTAACTATTATATGTTATAACTATATTAATAGCGCGTTATAAACGGTTATAAAGGGGACGTTAACGCTTTATATATTAAAATTTTACTTTAAAAAGGGCGGAGGGAAAAATATAAGTAATAATAACTTTATAAAAGGCTACTATTAGGGGTTTATACTTAACTATTATTAAGCTATATATATAACAGGCTACTTTTATAGCTTTACTAATATACTTTTAAATATAACGGTAAAAAGTAAGTTTATAGTTTTAATAAAAGTTTAATTAATAAAGGGCGGGGTATTTTTCAGTATTAAAAGGTATTAATTTAATAGTTTATTATTTACCTTTTTTATTAAAGTGGTATAAAGGTAAGTTTTATTTATTATAGTGTTAAAAAAAGTATATTATTTTATACTTTTTAAAAGTAAATTTAATTTTATTATTTTGTTTTTACTATTAAATAACAGTTAAGTTATATATAAACTTATATATATTAATAGTTAATAAATTATTAATATAGTAAAAATAAAAGTTGTTAACATAGTTAAAATAAACTTAACAGTTTTAGTTAAAAAGCTTAGCTATATATAGTATAAATAATATTAAAGAAAAGGGACTATTTTAAAGGGTACCGTATTTAACTTTTATAAAGTTTATATAATAGCTTTTAAAGTATACTTTTACCCGTTTATAGTATAAAAAAGTTTAAATACTAATAAGGTATTAAAAGGGCTATCTATTTTACTATATACGGTTAAAAAAACGATTAAGTAATAACGTGTTAAATACGCTTTAAACGTTGGCTATAACTATAGTAATAACTTTACTTTATTTTAAAGCGGTTTTTATATTATAATAAAAACTAATTAATAAGTTTATAGTTATATGTTAAAGTAAGGCTTTAGCGTGTTATAAGTTAATATAGTTATATATTAAAGTAGTTTATATTATACAGTAGGTAATAAACTATTTAAGTCTTTTAAAAATATAAAAAATTAAGGCGATTAAACGTTAATTATAAAGTAAAAAAGTGTTAAGTTAACTTACTTTATGCAGTATAATAACTTTAACTTTACGCTATAACGTTAAAAAGTACCTTGTTTTAAGGTAACTTTTATATAAGTCGAGGAGTAACTCTTTAATATATAGCTATATAACTTTTAATATTTTTACTATAATACTGTTTATACTTAAGGATGTTAAGTTAGTAGTAATAACGTTATATTTAAGTTTTGTTAAAAATAAATTTATGTTTTAAAGGAGGTATGCTTTATTACTTAACGCTAGTATAAACGGGTTTATTTATAAGTTATTTATAGTGTTAAATTATTTAAAGATAGCTTTATAAAAAGTTATTATTTTTTTAATACTATAGTAATTATTTAACCGTTTATAATTAACGGCGGGGAATAGTAATAAAGTTTAAGTTTATATTAGTTAATAAGTTTATATAAGTTAGTATTATTATTATAACTATTAATAAAAGTTTATTAATAGTTTTTTTTATATATTTAATAGTAATAAAAAAGTCGTGTTATATTCCGCCTTTATAGTTTTAATTTTACTCTTATTAATACGTTATAAAGTTTTATTATAAAGTTTTTAAGCGGCCTAGTATTTTTTTATTTATTATACCACCGATTTTTTTAATATTAGGTATAGCTACTACTTTTACCGCCTATTAAAGTAAGTTTTAAAAATAAGCGGTAGTATTATTTAGTTTATTATAAAAAAGGCTTAAGCTTAATAGGTAAAAGAATAAAATAAAAAGGGTAACCTTTTTAATAAACTGAAGTAGGTTAGTGTTTAAGACCTTAAGGTTAAAAGTAATAGACTAATATATTTATTATACTTTAAGTATTATAAGTTAAATATAGTAGTTGTTGCCTGTTTTAAGGTAAAGGGTAGTTATTATATTAATAAATAAAATATTATTAAAGGTTAAGTTTAAGACGTATTTTATATTATAGGTTATAGTTTTAATTTAACTAATAAATAATATATTAGTTTTATTACTTTAGTTAATTAACTTAATATTACGTTAAGTAACTATATTAAAAGGCTTAAAACAAAGGTAATAATAGTTAAAGTCCCCTCCGATAAAAAAATAAAAAGGTATTTTAGTTTAAAAAAAATATACTTTAACTTTTTAATAATGGTAAGTTAATAATAAATATTAAAAAGTATAACTTTATTTACTTTTACTTAAAAGTAGTTATAAAAGTTATACTTATTAAACTATTTAATATATAAGTAGTTAACTTTTTTTATATATATAAATATATATAGACGGTTAACTTAAAAAGTTATTGTATTAATAGTATTTTAAGTATAAATAAGCGTAAAAAGTTTATATATAGGATAGTTTAGAGTATATGTTAAAGTAAAAATATTAAGTTTTTATATTTAAATAATATTAATATTAAAGTTAATATATTAAGCGAGTAAGTTATTATATTTTATAATTAATTTAATAACGTTAACTTATATAATAGTAAGTTAATAATAACTGTTTATTAACTTTTACAGTTAATATTTATAGTAATATTTATTTATTTTAAGTATAATTAAAGGTAAAAAAAGTTAAAGGCTAAAGCTTACTTTATAAAAGTAAAATAAATTTATTTATTATAACGCTTTAATTGGCAGCGGGACTAACTATGGTAACGCGAGTTAAAGTTTTTATAAACTTTATTACACGGCTGTAACCTGTTATTAAATCTGTTAACAGTTTGTTTATATAAAATACTAGTAATACGTAAGGCGCGGCCTTAATAGTTATACCTATAGCTTTTAATATAAAGGCGGTTAACTAATAAAGTACGTATTAACTATACTAAGTTATTTTTTAACCGTTATATATTAAAGTTTAAACTTTATTAATAACCGTATAAGGTAGTATAAACATCCTTTTTATTTATTTTTTTAATAGTACTTGTTTTAACCTTATTTTTATTTTTATCCTTTTTATTTTTACTCTCTTTTAGTTTTTTATTTTATATATTAGTTGTATTAACTACCTTTATAACGGTTATTATTAACTAAGCGTTAAACGTAAAGGTAAAAAAGTGTTTATTGTCTTTTTTTTCCTTTTTTTTCGTCTTCCTTTTTTTTTATAGTAAAGCTTTAAGTATTTATTAAAGCTTTACTTAAAGTAGCTATAAATATCGTTATAAAAAAGGCTGCCTTATTGTTAAAGGCGTCCTCTTTTTCTTTAAAGTTAACTTTATTAAAGTCTATATCCTTTGAAGTTTAAGTTTTTTTTTAACAAAGGTAGCCTTTTTATTATTAACTTTTATAACGTCCTTTTAAAAGGCTATTAAGTTACTTAAAATAAAAAAGTAAAAACAAACCTTTTTTATTATAATAATAAAAGTACTTTTAATATTATTAAAAGTAATAAGTATATTATTTAACGCGTTTAAGCTAATAGTTTTAAAGTAAAGTATAACGTTATACCGGCGGTAAACTTATTTAATTTAACTTTTAACAGCCTTTTAAAATAATTAACTATAATAACTAGCTTTAAAAGGTAATTAAACCTTATTACTATATAAGGGCTTAAATATATATTATATAACAGTAATAGTATATAGTTTATATAAAGCTTTTTTACGGTAACTATAAGCTATACTATTAACAGCAGTAAAAAAGGCGGTAACGTTTTAAATAATACTAGGTTTAACAGCTTAAGTTATATAAAACAAAGCGTAGTTTAAGCAGTAATTCTTATACCTATTAAAACAAGCTAAAAAGGCAAAAACTTTTAACCTTATAGTTAAAAGTAACAACTTAACTACTTATAATATTATAAGGCTGTTTAATAAACTTATAAGTTTTAAATATTTAAACTAGTATAAAGTTTATTTTAATAACGGCCTCTTTTTTAATTATATTAATAATTAAATAGTCTTTACTATAATACTAGTATACTGATTTTTTAACTTTATAAATAATATATTTATACTAAAAGCAAAGGGCTTTAACTGTTTATATATTTAATATTTAAATAATAGTTTAACTGTTTATTAAAAGGGTTTTATAAACATTAATAATTTTAAAATATAAAGCTTAACTAGTAAATATTAAGGTAACTTTATTAATATTATTAATATTAATTTTTAATATAGCTATAATATTATAATAAACTTTAACTATGTAAAGGCGTACTTTAAAGGTCCTTTAAAGTATATAAACAAAAATATAAAGGTTTTATTTAATAATATTATATATATATTTAAACTAAGCTAAGTTTTTAATAATAACTATTAAAACTGTTTTAATTACGGTAGTAACAGCCGGTATATACGTTTATATATATTTAATAGCCGCTATATATAAAGTATTATTATAGTTAATATAGTTTTTAATAATAAAGCTAATTAAAGTATTAATATTATTAAAAAAGTACTTATATATATTATTACTATACTAGTTAAGGTAAAGCTAAACTAATATAGTTAACTCTTAGGCTATAATAAACTAAGTTTCATAGTTATAGTTAAAAAAGTAATACCTTTTTTAACACTATTAATAATAACGTTTATAGTTAACGTTTAACTTACAGCTTAAAAGGTTATATTATTATTATTACTTATCACGTATTAAAATACTATTAAACTTTTATTAGTCGTATTAATTTTATATAAATTACTAAAAATAACTACCGTAAACTCTTAAGTAAACTAAGTATCTCTTTTAAAATACTTAAACTACTTTAAAGTTTTAAACAGCTACGCGTATCGTGTTATAACGTTAACGTAGCTAGCGTTAACGCGCGCGCGGTCGCCTTAAAAGGGCTATATTAGCCAAAAGGTAAGGCGAAAGGTAGATGTTACGTTTTAATTAGTCTGCTTTAAAAGTAAGTAAAATTTTTTAAGAGAGAGTTAATATTATAATTATAATACTATAATATAACGTTAAAACTAAATAACTATATAGTAAAATAATATTAAAAACTAATAAAAAAGTATAAAAAACAACTTAAGTATATTAATAGTATAATTACTTAAATATATATTAACTACTTTGTTATAAAATTATATTTATTTAACTATAAAGTCTTTAATATTTTAATACTATAATATAACTATAATGTTTAAAAAAACACTACTTTATACCCTTTTTAACTACCCTTTTTATAATAATAACTATATATAACTTTTTAATAAGCTTAACGTTATTATTTATAATAACTATAATATTAATAGCTTTATATATTAACCTTACATAGTAGCTAAAATAGCTTTTTAATTTTAATAATAAAGCTAGTTTAACTACTATATAACAACTTTATAAATAACCTAATAATATTATTTATAACTTTTACTATAGTATAAATAAAATTAATATAATTTAATTTATAACTTACTATAAAACTAACTTATTACTATATTATTATAACTTTATATTAAGGTTATTACTTTATAATATTAAATAAGTCTTTTTTTTTTACTTAACTCTTTAACCTTTAATATAAATTTATTAACCGCTTACTAATTTATAACCTTTTTAATACTTCTTTTTAATAGTATCTTTATAAAAACGTTATAAATACCTTTAACAGTACTCACAAAACACTTTAAAGCTATTACTTAACACTTTATTAACGCTATATACTTTTTAACTAAAGCTACGTACTGTTTAATAAGCTTTCGTGAAGCCTTTTATAAAATTATACTATAGTTAAAAGTAGTATTAATATTAATAAAAGAGTTAATAATATTATTAACGTTATTATTAATAATATTTAATATAGTAATTTAATAACGTTATAACTTGTATATAACAGTACTTTTAAAAGTAATAATAATAAATAGTTTAATATTCTTTACTTCTTTATACTTATTTAAAGCTTACTTAATATTAGCTATAATATTTATTAACTTTTTTTAAAAGCTTTTTAAAATCTTTTTATAAAACAATAACTTAATTATACTATAGTAAGCTATAATAAAGTTTTTTATATAGTCACATATTAACAAGTACACTTAAAAAGTTAATAACTCTTAGATAACTCTTTAGTAATAAATTAATATTGTTTACTAACAAAGTATTAAAAAGTATACTTATAACTATTTCTTACGTTATAAGTTAATAATAAAGCTGTTTAAACCTTTTTATAATACTATATATACTAGTTTATTTAAAATATTTTAAAAACTTAAGCTAGTTTATACTAAAATTTACTTTATAAACTTTAATATTTTACTTAGCCTAAGATTAGTATATTTTAATATAGTTAAAAGTATTTTATAAACACTTTAAGCAAAACTTTAAATTAAAAAAGGCTATAACGTGTTACGTTTAAACTTTTTAAAAAAAACTTTTTATTATTAAAATAATACTTATACTTACCTTAATTTAACTTTTTATTAGTAAATAATAAGTTAATAATAACTTTATTATAAAACATTTTAAAAGTAACCATTATAAAAAAAAGTATAATAGTACCGTTAAATATAAAGGTAAACACTTTAAAAGTATTAACTATATTATTATAATATTATTAAAAGCTAGTTTTAAATATAAAAAAGTAATATATAAACTACCAAATAATTAAAAAAATAAAAATAGAACTAGCCTAAACTAAATCGCTTAAAGAAAAGGGAAAAAAAGTATTTATACTTATTAAACCTTTAACTTTACTTAAGTTAATTGTTTAAAACAATTTACTTTTACTTTATAATTTACAGCTACTACTTAATATCCTTTTATAATACGTATAATCTTATAACTACCTTTTTTAAACTATATAATTAACTTATTTTTAAGTTAAAACTTAATATATAAATACTAATATTTAAATAAATAATAACAATAAACTGTAATAAACTTATAAAGATGTAATAAAAACTACTTAAATTAATAACTAAATTAAAAACTTTAATATAATAACTTACTACTTTATTATTTAATTTAATTTAATTTAGTTATTACTTTTATAAACTATTTTTAGTATAAGGTACTATAATAGTTCTACGAAAAACCTTTTATAATTCTTTATAAAAGTAAAAACTATGCGTTAAGCTTGTAGAGACCTCTTAATAAGGTCGAGGGTATCTAAACGTGTAATAGTAGTTGTAAAGTTTTAGTTAATAGTAAAAGAGGTAAACAGCTCTTAAAGGGTTAAGGAGCTAGTAAAGTAGGCGTAGCCTTTATATTATAATATTATTAAGATATAGTTAAGAGAAAGGGTAGGTAGTAAAGGGATAATAAAAGAAAAGTATATGTTAAAAAATATATATATAAAAAAAAAAAAACTAAAGGTAAAAAAAAAGAGTTATTATTTTTACTTATTAAGCTTATTATAACTTTATAGCTAAGTTGTAATTTTTATTAAGTGTTATATTATTAAATATAAAGGAGGCGGTAAAAAAAAGGAAGGTAAATATAAAAAAAATATATTGTATAACAAAGGTAAAAGCTGTTATTATTATTTGTTAAGCTTATTATATATTTAATATATATACGTTTTAAGTTTTATAAAGTTATTATAAAACGGGGGTAAATAACTACATAAACGGTAAAGTAAATAGTTATAATAGTTTAAGCCGGTACTTTAAGCGGTTATAATGTTTATTACAATTATAACATAGTGTTATAACTATTTATTATTATTATTTATTTAAGTATTAATACTTATACATTACTATAAAGCTATAGGTAAAAGTAATATTAAGGTTTATATAAGGTAGTAATAAAAGCTTTACAACGTTATATTAATATTAAATTAATATTATAAATTATAAAGTAATAGTAAACTAAAAGTAAGTACCTTATTTAAATAAAGCCTTAACCTTGAAGGGTATAAATACCTTTAGTCCTTTTTTTTTAAATTTATTAAGTTATTTTTTTAATAATTTATTAGCTAGCTTTTTTAATTATAACTTTATAATTTATTTTATTTTTTATTACTTTTTAACGATTTTATAACAATATAACTAAAAACAATATAAAAAACTTCGCAACAATCGTAACGACACCCCTACGTTGTCGCGCGTATCGAAAATCATCTTAAAACAATATTGCATCGCTCTCTTGTCGCTCGCCATAGCTCCGGCCAACGATAGCTCGACACGTAGCGCGTTTAATAGTAGCCTTTTAATAGATTTTTGTTATATTACAAGCACGTTACAGTTAATACTAGTTTTTATTAATATTACCGCTTTATTTAACGTTACCGTTTAATTTACCACTTAAAAAATATCTTGTTAAGTCCCGGAGGAAGACAAAAACATACTTCTTTTAATTTTTTATAGCAAGTTTATTACGTTTAAGCCTATTATAATTAATATTACCGAGATTATAAAAGCTATTACTAACTTATATATTACTTTAGCTACGCTTAACTATATTAACATATTAGCTTTATTTACCCTTATTACAACTTATACCTTAATAATTATAGTAATAAAAGTAACTTACACCGTTTATAAAATTACTGTTACTTTAAACAACGTTAATCCTTTTTTTTAAAACTATACTTATAAAAAAATTATTACTGCTGTTAATAAAGCCCTCTTTATAGTTAAAGACGCTACTAGCTACCACCGCTTACCTAACAACGACATTATTATTTATTTTACAAGTTATATTAACACATATACTATTTATACTAGCTAAATTAAAGCCGCCTTTAACCTTAACGCTTCTTTTTATTAACGCCTTTACCTTATTTTTATTAAAAGAGTTTTATATTATAATATCGACAGTGTTAAGACTTTGTTACTCTTTAAAATTTAAGCTGTTTGCCTTTAGGTTATATAGGTCTGTATAAACTTTAAACTAGACTATATATATAGTACTTTTATTGTTAGCCTGTTAAACTACTTTACAGTTAACCGTCTTTACTGTAATAGTTTAATATAAAAAGTAACTCTTTATAATTATAAACTTTTTATATTTACTACTTATACTACTTATTACTATAACTGCCACTGATTTAGACACTTTTTACGTTACTATATAAACTCGCTGTGTTATAGTAAGTATAGTAGTAACTATAAAGACTTTAACTGTACTACTGTATTAAGCCGTTTTACCTGCCTAAATTATTATAAAGGCTACCTAGCGTAAGCTTAAAAATGCCTTGTGGTAAAAGACGCTTAAGTTATTATATTTACTACGTACTTAACTTGACTGTTTTAATTTATTATACTGTCTTTAATTTTTTTATTTTAACCCTTAATTATACTTATTAAATCTTTTAGCCTGACCTTGTAACGCTTTAAGAGCGACGACAGCTTTACGCTTATCTTTAGACGTAAATAAAGCTGCTTAGTAAGTATAGTATTTTTTATTACTTGTATATTTAGCCTTTTTTCTTTTTAAAACTAACTTATTACTAACACCTTTACTATATAGTTAACGTAAAACAGTAACTATAAACTATTGTTAAGCTAAGTGTCAGCCTTAGCTACCGCTATAACTTTGTAAACTGCTTAACTTACTACTACCTAGTTAATAACGTATACTGTTAACGCTAGCTAACTTTAAACGTTTTAAATATTGTCCTTGTAGGCCTTTAATACGTAGGCCTTAACTTAATATAACGTTACGCCTAGTTAAATCGCCGCTCTTTAATAGTCGACTACCTATACGTAGCTAAATATTAATATTATTATTATTTTAAACTTATAACCTACTATTACTTTAACGTAAATAGATATCGATATTACTATATCTTAATAATAAGTATACTCTTATAAAACATACGGAAAAGTAAACTTAACACTAAACTAGCCTTATAATATAAAGCCGCTTTTAACTTTATTACAATTTAAAAGTTAAGTTATAATACTCTTAGAACACTTATACTACCTAGATAACGCCTTTACCGTATAATATACAACGGACGCGCCGCTCTTTATATTTATAAACACTAGCTTATTACGTTATAGCAGTTAACCTTTATTAATAACGTATATACTGTAACTATCTATATTAACGACAGTACCCTTACTATTTAGTCTATCTACTCCCCCAACCTTTATTAATATAACTAATACAGCCCCCTTTAATATATTATAATAACATTATAACGTAATATTATCCTAGCTAGAGACTTTAATATATACTATCCTTCTTAAGACTAGTATAACTAGTAATTACTTTATATAAACACTTTTTTTAATATTATTAACCGACTATAACTTAGACTTATAACACTTTTAGGCACTTTTACTTATTAATAAAATAAAAAACTTAACTTAATTATTAACTATATTTAGGCCTTAAATAGCCTTTAAGTTATTACTAATTTAGATATAGGGCTAACAGGTAGCGACTATAATATAGGCCTCTATACTATTTATTTTAGCATTATACCTTTAACACTATTAACTAACTTAATTAACTAGAAAGCTTTTAATAAAAACAAAGTTAACGACGTAGGCAAACTCCTCCCGTTACTACCTAACGATATTAAAAAGTCTTTATAGCGTATTAACTAATACCTTAGGAAACTATATAAAGCTATTTAAAAGATTACGGATAAATACTATAAGCTATAATTTAACTGTAAACATATTAACTAGCCTTAGTAAATAAATAAAATTGTTATGTTATTATACTAAGTTTATATAGTTTATCGATAATAACAGTAATCCTATATAACAGATAATAAAGTAATATTTTTAGTAACTAATAAAGCTAAAAATAAAGCTATATAAAAAACTAAACATAAATTATAAAGAGTTCTTACTAATAAAACATTTAACTACCTAAAAACCCTTTAAAAAATTAAAAAATAGGCTAAACTTAAAAGCTATAAATTACCCGAGTTAATATATCTTTTTAACCTTAAAACTAATTTATAATAAAACTTTATAACTATAATATACAAAAAAAAAACTATTATCTTTACTAAAAAGTTTTTTTTAAGCTTAAAAATAAACTTTTTTAATATCTTTATAATCTTATTAAGAGACCCTCTCTTTATAACACGTTTTATTAAAACTAATAAAGTTCTTAATATACTAGCTAGTATATTATTGTAAAAAGCCCCCGGCGTTAACAGTATACTTACTAAATTTTTTAAAGCCTTTAATATCTTGTTTTATAATATTATAACTATTATTACTACCGTATACTTTATACTCGGCTACTTTTCGCGCTGTTACTGTACTATACTTGTAATTGTCCTTCTTAAACTAGGTAAGTTTAAAACAAAAAAATAAACTACAGGTGCTTATTGTCTTATCTTTCTTTTTAATACTATTAGTAAGCTTTTTAAAACTATCGCCGCCTAACGTTTTACCGAACTTATAAAGTAAAATAATCTTTTACTATAAAGATAAATAAGTAACTAATATTATAGATTTATAAAACTTGCTAGTTGTATTATAGTTAATACGATATAGGTAGTATAATAATACAACTTTAAACTATTACTACTATAGCTTAATATTAAAAGAGCCTTCGATATAGTTAACTACGCCCGCCTTTTTACTATTTTTATATTTAAAAGCGTACCTTTATAGTTTGTATAATAGCTTTATAGTTACCTTAACAACCGTAAAGCTACCCTCCGCTTTAACAACTAACTAGCTTAACTTAAAAGAATTATTACTAGCGTCCCTTAAAGATTAATACTATTGTTAATTCTTTTTATCCTTTATATTAATACCTTTTATAACGACTTTGTAATAATCTCGACCCTTTATATTATCGGCTTTATAGATAACATTAACCTTTTTATCGCCTCTATATTATATAAGAATAATTACTATATACTATACCATGCTTAGGCAGTTTATTAACGGTAGGTAAAGCGATATAATATAGTCTTTATACCAGAAAAAAGTAAGCTTATATACTTCTCCTGCGCCTGTACTATACTTACTTAATATCTATAACTCGGCGAGTCTACTATTACTCCAACAACTAATACCTATTTCTTTAGTATTTAACTTAACCGTAAACTTAACTAAAACATTTATATAGCTATAATTAAAGCTAAACTTACTACCTAGATATTTACTTTTATTAAACTTGTAACGTTAATATAAGGCTGTAGCGTATACGTAGCCTGTATACTTTACCTTGTTTATATCTATATATTTATTAACTACGGAGTACCCGTGTGTTACAACACCCTTAAAACTTTAAAACTTAATTGTAGCTTTATTATAATATAAAATAAAGCCTTTAAAACTATCTTTAATACTTATAAATTAACGCTAGTCTTTATCTTTAAAGTTAAAGTAAGTATACTATTACTTTACTTTTACTTTATAAAGAGACAGGCTAACTTTAATAAAGTAAACGCCTATTATTTTACTTATATCTATTTAATCTTAATAAATATTACTAATTATATAATTACCTAGCAACCTTATAAAGTTACTAAACCTATAACGTACTACCGGCGCTAAATAAATAACTAGGTAATCAAAGACAACACTACTACTACCATTATACTTACTACTTAAACTAATTACAACAGTAATACAACTATACAATACCGCCGTTATATTAATTTAATCTTATATCTAGATATTAACAGCCTTATACTTAAACATAAAAAGTAACTTAAATATATTAACAGTATTATTACCTAAATCTATACTAACCACCTCAGTATAAGATTATACCTTTTTAATAATTAAGTCCCCGACATTTTATTACTACGCTACGACTACGGAGCTTTTAAAACACTTATCTATATCTTCCTTAACTGCCTGTTTTACAATATTACTAGACAGCAACTTTTTAACAATATTAAATAAATAATTTATAGTAATTATAACTTTAATTAAATAACTTAATATCTACATATAGCCCGCTTAATTATAAACTAGTTCTTATAAAATAGCTAGTTTAACTACTATATTATAGCGTTATATATTTTACGCAACTATATTATACATAACTTATATATTAATAAATAAAAATATAATAATTTTAATTATTACTTTTTAAAATACTAATTATTAAACGTAAGCCCTTTAAGCCTTTATAACTTTAATTTTTTTACTTATTATTATCGTTAACATTAAAAACAGGTAAAAGGTTACCTTTACTAATACCGCCGTTATTTTTATTACTATAGTTATCTATAGTAATATTAATTAAATTAATAGTAATAAAACTAATAATATTACTACAACTACCCTAAGCTTTAATACTAAGGTTCTTAACAGTAGTAGTAAAGCGCTTTAACACAGTAACCTAACACTTTAAAACTTATACTAAAGCCTTCTACAACTTTAAACCTTCTTTAACAGTAAAAGCTATATTATTTAAGTACTCGGTAAACTTGTTTTATACGGCTATAAGCTTGTTAGTTTAGGCGAGTTAACAGCGCTATAGTTTAACGTAACCGTTAGTGTTATTACTAGTAACGTGTTTAGTGCCTTTACCGTTATGTACGCCGTACTTTTTAAAAGCCTGTATAACTACGGTAGCCTTACGTAATATTTTAACGTAATTAATAAAAATAAGCTTTTTAGCCGGGCATAGTTTTTTAATATTATAAAAGGCGTATATAAAATTAATAACTACCTCCTTAGCACGGTTGTTTAGTTAACGTAGTTAATATTAATTTATAACAATAACTTAATAAGTAACTTACGTCTTAATAGTTTTAGGCTATCACTATATAGTAAGTATACTTAACTCCTTCTTTTGTTTAATTAGTTAGTTATATAATTATAACAAAATAACAACAACCGTATATATACTTGTTTAAGTATAACACTTTAAAAAGCTAGTAGCCTTTTTAAAGTTAACAGCCGACTCTTTAATAGCCTAAAACTTAAAAGACTTATAGTTTTTTATATAATTATAAAAAGATTATACGTAACGCGTATAAACATTATTATTATTACGCACTTTACCACGCGGGACCATACAAGACAGCGTAAAAGACTCTTTAGTTATAGTCTTTTTAAAAGTATTACGCAATATAACGGTAAAAGTAAGCGTTATAAGCGTAACAGTATTGTTAACTGTCTTTTTAAAGATAGTACTCTTAACTATATTATAAATAAACAGTAAATAAATTATAGTTAAAAAGAAGTAAAGGTAAAAATAATAAAAGTTAAAAGAGTTAAAAAAAGTAAAAAAGAGAAGCTTAAGGTAAAAGGGGTAAAAGCTATTTATACTTTTACTAGCAACTTTACTATATAATAAACTATAAACCAACTATTTATATTTACCTTACTTTTTATTTATAACAACTAAACTAATTATTATAGTTTACAGCTAACGCTACTTTAATACTACTTTATAACAACTTTATAGTTAACTAGTAATAGCCCTTTTAAATATTATTACACTTTATACAAACCTATAAGTTATTAAAGCTCTAGTAATAAAACAATATCAAAGCCAAAGTATTATCGCCCCAACAAGTAAAAACAACAAGTATAACCTTTAATCATTGCTTTATAACGTCCTTACTTTTTCTTTATATATAACACTAACTACCTTAAACCTTTTACCCCGTAATATCGTAGTAATAAACAAATAATAATAATGTTATACCTTTTACACCCTCCCCTTTTTTACCTTTTATACAACAAAACATGTCTTTACATAAAACATATAACAACTTTACTACATTAAACAAGTAATAACAATAACACTTTACTAACTATATTACCTTCCTTTTATTTTTTTTATTTTCCCCTCCCTCTTTCCCCTGTATCCCTAGCAATATCGTAACGTAGAGGCTACGCCTACTTCGCCGGCTCTTTAACCTATAAAAGCCGCCCTCCTTTTTAATTACTTACCGCCTAACACTAACAACTTGCTTAGCATATTGCTACCTTGTAGAGGAGTTTAGCGCCTAGGTTTTACTTCTCCTTATAATTATAGTTAGAGGGTTTCCTGGATTTACTACCGTAGTTCTTAATACTAGAAATAGTCGATAGGTATAATAATTAATAATAATAATAAACAATATAGCTAATACCTTAGCCCCTTTTTTATTTATTAGTAATAACGCCGCCGTTTTATTTATACTTATTAGCTCTTTTTTAAAAACTCTTTTTAAGGTTGTTATAAGTTTATTATTAATTAATAAAGGTTTTAGTTTTTAAAAGTAGAAAAAAAATTAACAACGGAAAGTTTATTTTTAAAAAGCTTAAATATAATACGCTGTGGTTTATTTAAAAGTTTTATATAAAGTACTTATAATAAGCTTTTATTTATATTAAAAGCTACTAGTTATAGTTGGAGTAAGACTGTTTTATTTATAAGGTTAACTTTAGTATAAACTAAATACCTAAGTTTTTTAAATATTTTAAGTAAACTAGTATATAAAGTGTTGTTATAAAGTTTAAGTATACTAGCTATTAACTTATAATATAAACGTTAAGTATAAGTATACGCGGTGTTTAGTTAATAGTAATAATTATAATTTAGTATATAAAGGGTTGTTAAGGTGTAGTTATTAAATAATTACTAACTTTTTAGCCTTACCTTTTTATATATAACTATTATAAGAACTTTATTAATACTTTTTATAGTATAATTAAAACACTAGATTTTAGCAAAATTTTAAAAGGCTTTTATAGTAAACTAGTTAATATTATAACTAATATACGGTAAACGTTAAATAAGTACGGTAAGGTAAAAAACTTTAAACAAGCCTTTTTATTTACTTTTAAAAGTTACGCCTTATATAAGTTATAACATTGTTAAATGGTTATATTAAAGACTATTAACGGTAATATTAAAGAGATTTTAACCGTTTTTATTAATATTAATAATACTTTTAACTGTTGTATAATTTTGTAAAAACTTAACGCGCCTTTTTTAAACGCTGTATAAAGGTAACTAAAAAGTAGGTAGCTTTAGTAAAACACTAAGTAACGGTTTTAAAGCGTCTTATTAGGGCGGCTAAAAGTATTTATAACATGTTTACTAAAATATTATTAAGAGTTAATAGTAACCAGGTTATAAATTAGTTTATAGTTAATAAGTTTATACTAAAGGCTAAAAACTAAGTAAAGCTAAAGAGTTATTTAAAAAGGCTAAGTAACAGCTTTAGTATAAAGTTATAATAGTATAGTAGTAGGTTAGTTTTACAGTATATTATAAATTAAATTATAATAATTTTATTTATACTATAATAAAAGTTATAATTAGTATTATTAAGTTATATATAAAGCTATTATATAGTAATTAAACTAACTTTATTATTAAAATTAAAAAAGCAATTTTTATTATTTTATTAAGGTGGCGGGTAAAGTTATTTATATTATGGTTATTATAATAGTAACGCTAAGCTTATTAAAAAGTTATATACAGCTGTTATTATAAAAAGGGCAGTTAAAAAGGATATAAAGTAGTGTTTTTTAAGCGTTATAGCTATATTATAGTGTTAAGATATTAAGAACTTTATAGTTAAATAAATATAATTTTATTATAAGGTAACTAGTATATATTTAAGTAATTATACTATTAATATGTTTAAGTTACTTTTTATATTTTTTTATTAGTTTATTAATATTTAAGTTAAAAAGGGAACTAATATAATATTAAGCCTATGTTATTGTTATAGCGTTATAATTTTACTAGTTATAAAAAAAGGCTTTTTAATAGTTTTTAACGTTGTTTTACTATACTTTTACTTAGTTATAGCGTTACGTTATAATATTAATGTTATAGTATATTAATATTAAAATAGTTTAAAAGGCGATAGCTATTATAATTAATTAAATATATAGGGCGTGTTAAGTATTAATAATATTAAAGTTAGTTTGTCTTTTTACTAAGTAAATATAAAGTAATAGTACGCCTACCTTAACTTTAAAAATAAGAATAAGTATAAATTTAAATACTTCTAAAATTTTATAAAAGGCTATATTTTAAGCTATAATAAAAGTACGGCTAAGTTTTAAAGTTGTAAAAGTGTCGTGTTAAACTAAGGAGTTATACTTTATAAACATACGAATATAAACTAAGTAAAAGGTACGGGCTATATAAGTATTATATTTTTACGCGGACGTTATAAGTTTAATAAAAGTAAATATTTAGGTAATAAGTTTTATTTTAATTATAATAATATAAGTGTTTTAGTTAAGTTTATAGTTAAGTTAAATATTAAAAAATCAAGTAGTATTAGTTAGTATAATAATCTTATTATTAAAAGCTAATTATTAAGTTAGTGCTAAATATTTATAGGTAAAATAAGTAAGTTTATTTTTTTAAGGGTAAATATTATTTTATATTAATTAGCTTAATATTCATAGATAGTTTAAGCGTGGCGTAACGTATAGCAGTTGTTTTTAAAAAACGTAAAGGTAATAAAAAAGTTAATGTTATTAGTAAAGTTTATAATATATAGTATTAAGATTATAGTAAGGTTATTATAAAAGGTATTAATATAAAAAATAAATAAAATAAGTAATATAGCTAAGACTTATAAAACTTTAATAATAATACGTTATAGCTACGCTTTTTAACTATTAAATTAAAATATTGCTTGTTTATTATTAAAGTAGTTACAAAGTTAATTAATAAACTAGTATAGTATTTTTTTAACGGTAAAGATAAAAAAAAGTCGCTTATAGTTAACTATATTAAAAGCTTTTTTAATATCGAGTTATAAAAAGAAGGGTTTAAGCTTATACTATTATATTGTTTAAATTGTGTTAATTATAATATAGCTTATAAGCTTAGTAGATTTACGGTGCCTATTATTTATTTATCCTAAGGGTAAAAGTTAGTATCTTTTAGCAAAGTTTATAAGTTATCGCGCTGTAATTGTTTTAAAGACTTTACTTAGAGTATTAAGTAATTAAATAAGGCGATAAACACCCGCTATATATTTATTTTTAATTAATTTACTAAGTTTTAAAAAGACTATTATAAAGGCTATATAGTATTATTGTAAGAAGTATTTTAAATAAAAGTAGGCTATAGCAACGGCTATAATAATACTATATATTAAAGCGCTTAAAACTTTAAAAAACTTTATTAATATTATATTAATATTTAATACTTTTTATAAAAAGATTTTATATAAGATAGCTTTAACCTTTTTAAAGGCTACTTACGTTATTATAAAAAAAGTAACGCGTAGTTATTATTACAGGATATTATTATAATTAGTAGTTAAGGTAAAGAAAAATTTAACTGTTAAAATAAATAATTTTTTTTATATATAGTTACCGTTAATTATTTTATACTAGTGTTAAGGTTTAATAAGTATATTAGTTTAAGTAGTTTATAGCTTTTAAGTTTTACCTACTTTTTTATTTTTTAAAATATATATTTTTAGTTTAAGGCCGTATTAATTATCACACGATATAACTCTTTTTTTACTTTATATATAGCTTTATTTTTAGTTTTAATAATTTAGTTATAGTTATATTTAACGTTTAATATATAGTTTTACTATTATTACTTATATACTGTATAAGCTTATTATAAAAGTAAAGTAATTTTTAAAGACTACTATAGTTAAGCTTTTTTAAAGGAGTATTATTTACGGTAAAGGGTGTTAATAATATTAATAATATAGTTATATAAGGTGTTAAAGTAGTTGTTAACTTGCTTCATAGACTTTTTAAGGTTTAAAGGTGGTTTAAAGAGTTGTTAACTAGTTTTTTCAACTTTAGTTTTATTATAAGTTTTTTAATTAATGTTTTTTAGTAGAACAAAGGGTGTATTAATATTAAAGTAAGCTATATAAAGGCCTATATTATAGTTGTTATTAGAGAGTTTTATATTAAAGTTAATATTAATAAGGAGGGTTTTTAACGTTTAAAGTAAATTAATAGTTAAATTAAGGTGTTTATTTTATTAGTAGGTTAAAGTTTTAAAGGGCGTGGTAAAGGCGAAGTAAAATTATATAGCGATAATAAGGAGGGTGTTTATATATAGGGATTATTAGTTATATTAGTTTTATAGTAAATAATATATGTTAAAGTTGCCTATTATAATTATATTACGGTAAAAAGTTATAGTAAGTTATTAAAAAAGGTTAAACTAGTTCAATAAGTTAAGGTTAGGTAAGTAGATAAACTAAATAGTAAATTAGGTATTATAAATAGTAATAGTAACTATATATACGTCTTTAATAAGTGTTAATTATTATGTTAAAACTAGTTATTTTTAGTATATATAAAGTATAGCTTTACTATTATAAATAAGGTAATATAGTTTATAGCTAAGCTAAATAAGCGTATTATTAAAGTTTTATTTAAGTTTTTAAATTATAATAAAGTTAAGTATAGTAGGGTGGTTAAGGGTTAATTTTATATTTAGTTTACTTTTTTATATATTTTATAGTAAGACTATTATTATTATTAAGAGGGCTAGCTAATATTATTGTTAGCTATTTAAGTAAAAGTAATAATAGTTTAAAACAACGGAATAATTATAGGGTAAGTGTATAATAAGAATTAACCTTACGTTAAAGAAGTTAAAGTTACAATTTATTTAAGAGTAGTGTTATATTAATTAAATGTTTAGGTATTGTTTATTATAGCTTTTAAAGTACTTTTTTAACTTATATTAAAGTTATAGTTAGTTAGTTAAGTATTGTTTAAACTAGCGGTAATTAAAGTATTAATACAATTAAAAAGGATTAATATTAAGGCCTTCTTTTAATTAGTAATAATATTATAAAAGGTAAATTAAGTTAAGACGGTAAATTAGTTAATAGTTAGTTATAAGTTTACTAGTTGTTTAGCTTAAGAGTTAAAGAAAAGCGGTTTACTTTAGCGGCGTTTATTTTAGATTAAAGTAAATTTAGTATTGAAAATAGCTTAATAGTTTTAAAAAAATAAAAAGGTTATAAAGACGTTAATGTTAATATAGTATAATAATATAAAGAGTTATTATTAAAGAGTTATAAATTTAAAAGGTTTAATATAATATATTACTGCCGTAGTAACTTACGTTAACTTAATAACAATATACTCGCGGGCTTAAGTTAAGAAAATAGTTTAATAGTTAAAGTATTTAAATTAATAGTTTAGTTATATATATTTAATATTTTTATAGTTACTGCTATATTTACTATAATATAATTAGTTTATATAGTAGTAAAAGATATAGTTAAGACAGTAATAGTTATAATAGCGAGTAGTTTTTATAATAAAAAAGAATAGTTTATAATAATAAAAGGTAACTTTTTATATAAGGCTATTATAATATAGTTAGTTAACTATATAATAGTTTTTAATATAAAAGGTTATATTATTAAATATATTACTTAGTTTATATAAGTTTTTAACAGTAATAATAATTAAATAAATATATTAAAGTTTAAAGAGTTATAATTTATTAATAAAATTAATAAAAATATTAAAACATGTTTAATATAAACAGAAAAAAAGCGTTAATAAAAAGTAATTATAAGGTTAAATATAAGTTAAACTTAAAATTAGTTAGTAGTATAACAGGATATAAGGTTAAAGAAATAAATAATTATATTATTATTAAAAAGGCGTTAATAACTTATTATAGCCGTAAACTTTTCAAAAGCTATATTAATTATTTAATAAATTTTTTTATTTATATAGTATTTAAAAACGTAAAATTTAATATTTAGTAAAACAGTTACTTTATATTTAACATAAGTTACTTTTATAATAACGGTAAGTATAGTATAAGTTAAAAAAAAGGGAGATAAGGTAAGCGCGTTACTATAACTAAGCGTAGTTAAAGCGATATATAATTTAGTAATAACTATTATAATTTTAATAATAGTTAAAACAATAAATTTAAACGTTATAAGCTTATTATAAAAAAAAAGGATTAAGTTTTTATATTTATCCTTAACCTAGTAAAATAGTTTAAAAGTAATAAATTAAATAGTAATGTTAAAAGTTAATATAATATTTAAAATAGCTAGTTTATACAGCTTTATAACCGCGGTATAATAAAAATTTATTAAAAGGCCCTTATAAGAAGTGTCGCGTGTCGAGCTATTATTAGTTAAAACTATAGTAAACAGCGAGAGATTAATATAAGATAGTTTTAAGATAATTTTTGATACGCGTAATAACGTAAGGGTATTATTATAATTTTTATAAAGTTTTTTTTACTACTTTATTATTATTTTTAATTATTTATTACTACTTTATAATAACTTTATTATACTAAGTATTACTATATAACAAAATTATTATAATTTTAATAAATAAAAATAACAGTTACTACTCTTTTTTACAATATTACTATCTCCTTTTATCTATCCTCTCCTTCTTTTTAGCACTGTTTTACTATTAACTTACGGTAACTTTACTGCCCTTATTATAAATATATATAAAGATTAACGTAAGTTTAATAAGTAATAATAACGGCTATTACTTTTTTTTCTCTTTTTTTTTATCCTCCCTTTTTATAATATCTTTACCTTTTCTTTTAACTATACTTTAACAATATTATAATATAAAAGCTACGTTTACTTTACTAGCTTTTTAACTTATTAAAAGCTGTTTACCTTTTTTATTATTTATTAAAACCTTATAACTTTTGTTACGCGTTTAGATACTTTTAGCTTTACCGTAAGGTTTTTATAAGCTTAATGTATAGTTTTTACTTTTATAATTATATTATAAAAAGTTTTTTATAAAACTATTATAAAACTTAATATTAAAAATAGTTTATAGGCGTAATAACTAAATAAATAAATAAATATATATTATTATTACTTTTTTTTAAATTATATTTTATTTAATTTTAAAAAAAAATTTTTTTTATAATATAAGTTTTTAATAAAAATAATAAAAAGTAAAAAAAAATAAAAGTATTTTTTATAAAAAGGGAAATAATATTATACTTAAATCATATAACTTTATTTAACTATAAATTAAGTTAAGTAATTATTAAAATAAATCCGTTATAAAAATAATATAGTTATTTTAAATTATAACGGTATAGTGTAAAATTTAGTTAAACGCAGCTTTTTATAGATTTTTTTAAAAATATATAATTAAATTTAGCTTTTAAGTTAATAAATTTAATTTTTTAATAAGATTTTAATTAAATAAACTAAAAATTTAGTTTTAAAAAGAAATATATATCTTTATTAAGTATTTTTAAAATTTAATAAAAAAAGATAATTTTTTCTTTTATACTCCTTTTATAAATTTAACGTATAAATAATTTAATTCGATTTAAATAAATTTATATAACGTTTTTGCTAGTTTTAAATTTAGTAATAATTAAAGATCCGTTATATATAAATATTTAAGTTTAAATTATTTTTTTTTTTAGATTAAATAGAAATTAAACCTCTATTCCGACTACCCTTACTTTTAAATTTTTACTTCCTTTTTTTATAATCTTATCCTCCCATCTTTGATACTTTTTCTCTTTTTTATAAACTTTATTTATTTTACTAATTTCCTCTTTTATTATTTTTTATTAATTTAAACTTAGTTATTACGTTGTAGTTAACCTTTATAATATTTATATTAATTATACTTATAGTTAAAGTTATTAATATTAATATAAAAATACTTTTAATACTATTTATAATAATATTATTAATACGTATAACAAATATAAAGTCGCCATTAGAATATCGCGGAAGTTTTTATATTAAATAAACGGTTAATTATATAAATAATATAAGAAATTAAAGTTAAAAAACAGTTAATATTAACTTTTATTTTAACAGGCCGGTAGCTTTCTTAATCGCAGAGTTCTTAGCCATAGCATAAAAAAGTCTCAAAGAAAACAAATCAAAAAATAAAACACAAAGGGAAAGGGGACTAAATTAAAAGAAAATAAAGATATTAAGAGTAAAACAGAGAGGCCGGGAGTAAAAGGGGAGGGTAGTATTTTATATATAGACTACTGTAAACGACGTACCGACAACTGTAAATCGTTAATTTATATAATCTTTACTTTTTATTTATAACGTAAACGCCTTTTTCCTTTTACTAGTATTATACTTAATAATACGTTACTATAACGTATCGACTTTTATATAACGTTATAGTTAATAAATTAACTACGTAACTATAACTAATAATTTTAATTAGCTATAATTACTATATATTAATATCGTACTAATAATATTAAATAACCGTTTAAACTAATTAAAATAAGAAACTATATAAGCTTATATCTTTATAACTTTCTTTTTATTATTAACTTTACTACTTTACTTACATGTTATTATCCTTTATTTTATTTTTTAAACTTTAAACTAATAATAAGGTAATATATATATAGCGAGAACTAAAGTTAAATAAATAAAAATAATAGTACAATTTATCTCTTTTTTCTTATAATATAATATAAGCGACTTCCCTTTAAAGTTATATAAAGTTTTTAACGCTTAATAAATAATAATAACAGCGTTAACTCTTTATACTTATTAAAATTTTCTTTTTTTTATTTACACCTTTTTTCTCCCCCCTTTTTCTTTTTTTTTCTTTTTTATAACTTAGTAACGTTATAATATAAAAGTTATACCCGTGTTACTAGTTTTTTAACCTTTAAAAGCCGTATACGTTTTTAATTATATATTAAATATAATTAATTATTATATACTTAGTAAGTAACGGTACCGTTATTACTTTATTATAAGCTTTATATATAGTTTTTACTTTTAATAACGTATATTATTAAAGGGTTTTTTATAAAAATAATAAAGAACTTTATACTAGAAATAGTTAATAGGTGTAATAAATAAATAAATAAAAACTTTTATTTTATTATAAATTTAATAAAAGAAATAGTTTATATTAATTCTAATACTTTTAAATTTATTAAGGTTAAGTAAATATTTAAAGTAATATATAAAAAAGGTTAAAGTAAAAGTAATAAAAAGAGTAAAAGGAGTAAAGAGAATAATAAAAGAGGTTATAAAAGTATTAATATTAAATATAATAAGGGTTAGTTTAATAAAAAAAAGAGTAAGTATAAAAAAGGGTATAATAAAAGTAATAGCGTATAACTTAATTACTTAATTTTATAGCTATTTATTAAAATTGTTTACTATATATAATTTACTTTAAGTTTTATTTTTAAAGTTAAGTTTCGGTATTAATTTTATATTTAACAAATATATAATAGTAGTTTTAAGTTTAACTGTTAAAGTTAATAATAAAAGTAGTTTAAATAGTTAAGTTTTAAAAGGTGTAAAAAGTTAAAGCTATTAAAGTAATTTAATTTTAATTATTAAAAGGGACTTTATAAAGAAGAGTTAAAAGTATAAAAAGAGGTATTTTATTAACGGTTTAAAAAGAGTTACGTAATATTACAGTATTAAATATATAATAAAAAGATAAAAGTAAAATAAAAAGTATATTTAAAATAAATAAAACGTAATTTAAAAAGAGAAAAAAAAGAAGAAAAAAAATAAAAAGTAGCAATATGGGATAAAAAGTTTTTAATAGTAGTGTTACAAAGCCTTTATAAAGTTAATAGCTTCTAGTCAAAGGTTCGCCAAAAAGGGTGCTTCACTCAAGTAATTAGTCTAAAAAGGTTTATATTCGGAAAATCTCAAAAGTCGTATATCGTGGTATAAAAGAGTTAGTAAGCAAAGACAGTTAGGCGGAATAGCTTGTAGTTAATAATAAACACAGGAATATAAGTTTATATAGGTTTATATTTTAAATAAACTATAACGACTAAATATTTTTTTAGCTAATTTAAGGAAATCCTTAGTTTTATATATTTAAGAAACTTTATAAACTTTATTCTTTTAAACTTTATTCTTTATAAAGTCTTTATTATACTTTATTTTTAAAACTTTATTTCTGTATAAAGTTTTATACAACTTTATACTATAAACTTTATTTTTGTATAAAGTTTATTTTTATTAGTTAGCTTTTTAACTTATACTAGCCCGTTCTTATACTGCCTAGTATTTTAATTTACTTCTTAAATTTTACCGTTCTTAACCGCCCGGCCTTTTATATAGCCGTATTAAGTAAAAATTGTAATATAATCCCCCTCCTTTTAAAGTTAGCGTCTTAATAACTATATATACCTCTATAACTGTTAATACCCTTAACTCTTTTTTTTTAACTCGGTAAACTTTTTCTATAATATTGTGTTATATCGTTAAACGTTCCGTTATTAACAGTTCCGCGTAGCGCTAAAATATTTTAGCTGTTTTTAACGCTGTTAGTTTTAAAGTAATACTGTGTTCTTAATACGCTTACCTATATAAAGACTATATTTAGGCACCCAAGTCTTTAACTCGTGCCTGCTATTGCTAGTTTTATATTTATATTAACGTAAAGTATAATAGTAAAAGCGTTTTAATAAGTTCTGGTAAGTATCGTAGTTCTGATTTCTTTTTCCTTTTTTATAACTAACAAATATAAATAAACGTCTTACTGTTAAGTACTACTGTCTTTTATAAGCGGAAGATAATACTATTACTACTTTAAAAACGGCTTAAGCATAAGCTAACAAAGCGTTTACTTATTTACTACGTATCCGTCGCTTACAAGAGTCTGTTTGTTCGCGGGGGTTAAAGATGTTATAAAAAGGTCTTAATACCTTAAATAAGTTAAATAAAAAGGAGCAAACAGAATAAGAAACACGCAAAGCCGCTGAGGCTACCGCTAAAGCTATTAAAAAAACTCGGGTCCTTAAAGAGATCTTAACTACTACTAAGAATATACCGTCTTTTATAGATTAAGACGTAACTCTTGCTGCCAGGCCTAGTAATTCTTAATAGCTTATTTTATATTCTTAAAGTTTTACTTTAATTCCTATATGTTTTCTTTGTCTATATAGCCTTTCTATTTAATAAAATACTCCTTTTTATTACTATTTGTTTAATACTAAAGTATTGTTTTAACTTTGTATTCTGGTTCTCTTAAAACTTATTTTTACAACAGTTTTACTTTGTTCGGTACTTTTTTTAAAAATAAAATATAGAATTATAAGTATACTTTAAATCTTATTAATAGTTGTATCTTATATATAACTTCTAAAATCTTTTTATTAATTTTAAAGGGTCTTAGTTTTTTATAGTCTAGTTTATCGCTTAGTTGTTTCGTTTAAAGGTTTTTACAGTTTAGGTAGACTTTATCTCCCTTTTTTAAGATTAGTCCTTTAATTTTTTTCTTATTAACTTATTAAGTTATTTACTCTTAGATACGTTGTAGTTAGTATTGTAGCTACTCGTATTGTTATTTTATAACTATAGTAATCTTTTATACTTTTAGTACCTTAGTTACTTAAAGATAATAGTCTATTCACGGTTAAAAGCTATAATTTACTTTAAATAGTGTTATATTAATGTTTATATATTATATACTATTATATATTATTTAAGTAATAAGTAATAAGTTAACCTAGTTGTCTTATTCTTAATTAATATAGGCCCTTAAGTACTGTTTAAAGGTTTAATTTGTTTGTTCTGTTTATCTATTTATTTATAGGTAGAATACTATACTAAATTTTATATAAACTCTGATTTACTTTATAAGTTTTATTTAAAAGGTACTAGTAAATATAATACCTTTATCGTTAATTACTTCTTTAAAAAAGTTATAGTTTACTGTAATAGTTTATAAAAATATATATACTAAATTTTTTACTGTATATACTTCCTTAAAAGGAAAGAAGCGCGTAAACTTAGTAAGTCGGTTTATATAAACGAGTATACTGTTATATTCTACTTACGTAAATTTTTCTTTAAACTTTAGTAACTTAACAATTAAGTTTTACAAAATCAACTACTATAGTTACTCCGGTATTAGTAGTAGTTGTAGCTTATTATAAGGTAAGTGTTATAAGGTCTTAATTTTATTATAAATATTACAGTACTAAATAACGTATTTAATATTGTTGTCTTATTCTTTAGTGTCGTAGGTTTTGTATAGTCTAGCGGTAGTTTTAGTAATTTTAAAATGTCCTCCTATAAGGTTCTTATAGACTTTTTTAATAATGTCCCGGATATTAATATAAATTAACTTAATGGTTAATAAATTATTTAGTTATTACTTAAAAATTTATTCCTTTATTATCTAGTAGTTTTTATAGTCTGTTTTTCTATTAAAAGTGTCTACTTTACTGTTATTTATACCTTTTTTATAAACAATTTTAAGGTTAAATTTAAATAAAAACTAAGCTTATCTTACTTACCGTCTATTAAGTTTTTAATTATTAATAAAATAGGTAAGGTTTTTATAATCTAAATATACTATAATAAGGTGTTTAACTCCTTTAAAGTATACGTCTTATTTTTTTATAGCTTATACTATTATTATAAGTTCCTTATTATAGACTAAATATCTTGTTTTTGCGTCTTAAAATTTCTTCGAGTAAAAAGTTACCGGGTATAGCTTACCGTCTTAATCCTTTTACCTAAGTTGTCCGTTTATACTAAATTTTAAAGCGTTAATTTTTAATTTATATAGTTTTTTTAAGTCTAGATTTATAAGTACTAGTTACTATAGTACTACTGTTTTAACTGTATTAAATACCTACTATTCTATACCCGTTTATCTAAAGGTAACATCCTTTTTAGTAAGTTTTATAAAAGGTAGGACTAGCTTACTATAGTCTTTAATAAATCTTTTGTAGTAGTTAACAAAGCTAATAAATACTTATATATTATAAATATTGTTTAGTCGAGGCTAGTCTTTAATTACTGCAACTTTTTTTAAGTCTATAAAAATATATTTTAACAAAATAATATATCTAATAAAAACAGTCTTCTATATATAAAATTTATACTTTTTAGCTTTAACTAAAAGTTTAACTCGTTTTAACTTAACAAGTATATAATATACGTACTACTTATATTCCGCCTTTATTTTTAAGTAAATAAGAATATTATTAAGGTACGCGATAACAAACTAGTCGAAGTAATTACGTAAAACGTTGTTAATTATTTTTTAAAATAACGTTAGCGTATTAATAAGTTTAAAAGGTATTATAAAGAACTTATAATGTCTATACCTAGTCTAAAATATTATTTTTTATTCTTTGCCCTTAGCGATCTTAATAAAGTTATAAGCACCTCTTAAGTTAATTCTTATAAACTATTTTACTTTACTTAGCCAATCCTTTAACTCTATAATAAAGGGTAATAGGTAACAGTTTTTAATAGTAAGCTTATTTAACTATTAATAGTTAATACACAGTCTCAGTTCTTTATCCTTTTTAAGTATAAACAAGATAAGTAATCCTACTAGTAACCTTAATAGTTGTATATACTGCTTAACAAGGTTTTTGTCAAGCTATTATTATAGTACTTTAAGCTTATCTTTACTTAATAAGTATATCTTCTAAAATTTAACTTTTACTCCTTCTTTAAACAGAATTTAATAGTCGTAAAGCCCGTGCTCTAGTAAACCGGCCGCGTATTTATGTCTTTAAATTAATTTATACTTCTAGTATTATACTAGCACGTAAAGGAGATCTTCTTACTCTTCTTTTATTAACGTGTTTATACTTTTAATTACTGTGTCCTACGCTAGGCTTATTACATCTTAATACAGCTGGCTAATAACTTAGTTAATCCTCGGTGTCGTCTCTTATAGCTATAACAATTTTAAAATAACGTCGTTATTTCTTATATCTATAATATTAAATTTTATACTAAGACGTTTACCCTTAATATTAAAGTGTAGTAACCGTGTTTCTTTTTATACTTATCCCTTGTTATAAGCGGTAGTTTCTCCCTTAAAGTTCTGTAAAGGGTATAATATATCTTTTATTTACTAAAAGACTTTTTTTTAGTTTATGTATCTTAATACTATATAGCTAGTCTCGGCGCCTGTATTAACTATAGCTATTTAAGTTTAGTTACCTTAAGTAATCTGTACCTAAATCTAGGTAACCCGCGCCGATGTAATAGCTTTAAAGAACTGTAAAAGGCCGTCTTGCTACTATCTTAGGTTAACAAGGCCTTTTTGTTTTTTGAAAACTGTAAGACTTCTTTATTTGTTTAGCGGCTACGGTGCCGCTGGCGCTGTTCTTTTTAGCGGTACTATTTTTATTTGTATTATTAACGTTTATGTTCGCGGATAATCGTTTACCGTGTTTTATTATTAACCGGTATTAGTTTAAAAGGGTTATATTGTTTAATACTAATAATTTAGTCTTAATAATAAGTTTAGTTAAAGTGTTATAAAGCAGTTTTAGCTTATATATATTGTTAATAATCCTTTTATATATAATTTATTTAAAGGACATTGTCTAGGTAGTTATAATTTTTATAAGTGTTGTTTAAAGGTTATAAGGCTTTTTAAAGGCTTAAAGTTGTAACTACTTAACTGTTGTTATAGGCTTAGTATATTTAAATTATATAAAACTTATTAATAAAAGAGTTTATATAGACTGTTTAACGTTAAGGCTTTATACTAAGAACTATTTAACTAACGTTAAGCTTAAATATAACTATTATACTTATATTAACTTATGTACTTTAAAAAGGTTGTTTATTTTTATTTTTATAAGGCGTTTTATTTGTTTTATAGTTTTATTAGTTATTAAAAACTTATACGGGTTCTTTTTATATAAGCTGTCTTAGCTATTTTATTTTAAAGTTTTTAGCTTTAAAGCCTTTAAAATATTACCCGGTAGTATCTTTATTACTTTAATAAACTTAATAGTTATTGTTGTAATATACCGTTTATAATAAGTTATAGTACTCTTTATCCTTTATACTTACAGCTTTAACTTAGCGTAGTTTAAGGACCTTTTAAGGGCACTTATATATAAAGTAGCTTACTCTTTTATAATAAAAGTAACTACTACTTATTTTATTATTCTTATTAAAGCGTTTAGTATCTTTCTTAACCTTATTAAGTTATATTAAGTCGCCTTAATAGTAATAGTTCTGTTTACTTTACTACTAACACTTATAGTATGTTTTAAGCTTATAGTAAGTACGCGTCTTTTTTTATTAACGTTTATAAAGTTAGTTGTTAATATGTACAGCTATAATAATATAGTCTAAAAAGGAATCTAGTTAATCTTTTTTAAACAATTTGTCTTTTATACTTTTTTTAAGACTTATATAAAACTACGTTATTATAAGCTTATTATCTTAGTTAAAGTAGGCTATAATCTACTTAAAGTTATTAACGTAAGCTATAACAAACTTTGTTTAACGTAGGCGGAGTAAATTTTACTTTTACTTTTAGTTAATATTAAAGTTTTTAAAACTTTTATATAAAGCTCTTACAAAGCTTTAGTTAAAGTTTTAAAATATAGTTTAGGTTTTATTTTTTATATCGCCTAAGTTATCTTTATTATTAAGATACTTAATAAAGTACAGCTTAGCCTAAGTAGTTATATTACTTTTAAAGTAACTAATAACTATAAAGACTTTAACTAGCTCTTTATTAAAGTTTCTACGTTAATATTTAAAGTATAAACAGCATTAAGCTAAAAAAGTTTTAAAACCTCTTTAATTATTACTATATTTCTTAGGGGGAAAAACTTTTAAAAGGTCGTAGGTTCCTTTAGCCTAGTTTTTAAATAGGCTTTTATAAACTTTAATTTATTTGTTATAGCGTTATGTTCTAACATATAGCTCTTAAAGCTTTATACAAAGACGCTAAAGTTTTATATAAGCGTTAATAGTAAAGGTAAAAGTAGTAAACATACTTACAGTGTATAAGATATTACTTAATTAATATACGGTTAAAGTTTAAAAACTTTTAGTCAAAGGTTCGCTAAAAAGGGTGTTTTACTTAAGTAATTAGTTTAAAAAAGTTTATATTCAGAAGATTTTAAAGGTTATATATCGTAGTATAAAGGAGTTAGTAAGCAAAGACAATTAAACAGAATAGTTTATAGTTAATAATAAACACAAAAATATAAGTTTATATAAGTTTATATTTTAAATAAGCTATAACAACTAAGTATCTCTTTAGTTAATCTAGGGAGATCCTTAGTTTTATATACTCAGGAAACTTTATAAACTTTATTTTTTTAAACTTTATTCTTTATAAAGTTTTTATTGTACTTTATTTTTAAAACTTTATTCTTATATAAAGTTTTATATAACTTTATATTATAAACTTTATTTCTGTATAAAGTTTATTTTTATTAGTTAGCTTCTTGACTTATACCGGCCCGTTCCTGTGCTGCTTGGTGTTTTAATCCACTTCTTAGATTCTGCCGTTCTTGACCGCCCGGCCTCTTGCATGGCTGTGTTAGGCGAGAATCGTAACAAGTAGGGCCTTTAGGGCCTTGTTAGGTGACCTGTTACGTAGGTTTGCCCCGTATATTTAAAGGTACGGGTTTAAATTTAGACCGTAATAAAACTATTACTCTATTATTTATAAAACTTTATATATAAAGTCTAAACATACCGTTATATAATAATAAGTTATATATTACTATTTTACTTTAACTTTACTATTTTACTTATTACTTTTACTTATATTTTTCCCGACCTTTTTTACTTTATTTATAACGATTACATATAAGTAGTAATACTTTAACTTATTAGTATCAAACTTATTAATCTTAACACTATTATTATTAGTTATTACACCTATCGACTATTTCTAGTATTAAGAACTACGGTAGTAAATCTAGGAAACCCTTTAACTATAATTATAGGGAGAAGTAAAACCTAAGCGCTAAGCTTATAGCGACATCTCTACAAGGTAACAATATACTAGGCAAGTCGTTGGTGTTAGGCGGTAAGTAATTAAAGAGGAGGGCGGCTCTTGTAGGTTAAGGAGCCGGCAAAGCAGGCGTAGCCTTTACGCTACGATATCGCCAGGGACGCGGGGGAAAGAGGGAGGGAAAGATAAAGGAAATAAAAGGAAGGTGATACAGTTAGTAAGGTGTTATCGTTATTACTTGTTTAGCGTAGCGAGGTTGTTGCGTGTTTTACGCGAGGACGCGCCTTGTCGTATAAAGGGTAAGGGGGGAGGGGGCGTAGAAGGTGCGACGTTGTTATTGCTTGTTTGTCGCTGCGATGTTGCGGGGTAAAAGGCTTAAGGTAGTCGGTGTTATGTGTGAGGAGAAAGTGAGGACGTTGTGAAGCAGCGATTTTAACACTATAAACTTTAATGTAATATATACGATATATTAAGTACGCGTTACCGTATGGGTTTTTTATTAACGATAGTTAATAGTTTTCCCCGTTATAAATAAAAATAAACTTTATATATATAGTATATAAAAGTATGATAAATTAAATTAAATTAAATTATTATAAACTATTTTTTTAACTATTAAAACTACCCGTTATTATATAAACTTTTTATAATATAGTAAATATAATAATAACTATAAAAATATTAATTATTTATACTTTTTTACTTACCGTTATAAATACTTTAACTATTATAATAGTTATTTAATTTAAACTTATAAATATATTATAATAAAAGAAACTTAAACTATAATAATAATAACTTATTATATTAAACTTTTTAATTTTATAATTTTTTAAATTTTAGTTTTATAATAAAACTTTTAATTATATATAAAATTATATTAACTTAACTATATTTATTTATATTTTTAAACTCCTTTTAAATTAAAATATACTTTAACATAAAAAAAGACTGTAAAAGTTACCTTTTTTTAATATTTAAAATTAAATTATAAAAAGCTTATAACTTACCTTTAAACGTTTTATTATACTATTTTAAACTTTTAAATTATAGTATCTCTATTAATTAAAAATAAGTTATTATAGTTATTTTTACTGTAGTTAACCCGAAACCGTTAATTACTAATTTTACTAATATATAGTCTATTAATTATTTAGTTAATATTAATTAAAAAACCGTAATACGAGCCGTTTTTAAACTATCTTAAATATTTACTTAATACAACGTTAGATTAAATTAAATTAACGTTATAATATTATTTATTATAATTTTAAACTATATTTATTTAAAATTTATTTTATCTTTTTAAACTATTATCGCTTTTACTTAAATAAACGTTAATATTACTTTTATTAAAGTTAATTAATAATTATAATTTTTTTAATATATATAAAAAAGTAAAATTAATACTACTTTTATTTTTAATTATAAAGTTAAACCCGACTTCGTAGCGATTTAAAACCTAAGTTAAGACTTAAATAATACTTTTATTTAACCCGGCCGCCGTTTTTATTATATAACTTATAACGGCCAAGTAATACTTTATATATATAAAAATAGTTTATGTCGATTTAGTAATTAACTTTTATTAAAAATATATATACTACTATTATTACTATTAATAATATCTCTTTTATTATTTAATTTATTTATTCTTTAGATTTATACTTCCCTAATTAATATAGGTTATTTTATTACTTTATTTTTACTACGCAAAGATATATTATTATCGTTAACGACTTTAATATATATTACTTTTTATAAAATACTTATAACTAATTATTACTATATATGAATCCTTTATTAAATATAATAATATAATTCCGCCTCGTTTTCGTTACTCTTTTAGGTATATTTAAAATCATTGTAGAAATATATATATATTATTACTATATACAGATAAAATTAAAACAACAGCTAGTTAAACATGCCCTAAAGACTAACGGCGAACTGCGAATAACACATCCTACAACGACTCGGCATTTGCAGGTGCCCAATACACGACCGTATCAGAAAAAGAGAAGTCATGCCTTTCTCGTGGAAAAGTAAAAGTGTCATAGCCATCCCGGACAGCTCGTAAAGGGCCCAAGGCGTCTGTCGACGACCCAGAGGACAACATAAGAAGTCTGCAAGTAGAAAATGTCAGCCTCACAGACGAAGAGTCCAAACGTATATATGGGCAAGAACATACTCCTCGTACTTCTCGTAAGCCGTACCGATCAGCACTGCAGGCATCGTGTTTACAAGACAAGCCAAGTAAGCGTCGGTGGGAAAATGGACGGCAAATACGAGCGTCGTAGAAGTTATCATACTAAGCGCTGCCGGGGCTTCCAAAACGTCGTGCCCCAAGCCACACAGGTATTCTCGATCTGCACTGGTATACAATGGTTCTTGAAAATAGCAGTCGATGGGTTGCTTATGTTGGTTTTCTGTGGCAGAGATGGTTGAGACGGAGCATTAGAAGATATACACGAAAACGACAGGACCCAGCAGAGGCACGAAGCCGACGATTATTCCCTACCAAGCAGGCTGACGATATGAAGAAACGCCTCGGTCTGGAGATGGGCACGCCGCACAGACTCGCCACCATCTAGAGGGCCACCAAAGGAGCCGGCACCGAGGCAAATTGCCCGGGTTACTTGACGATGGTCAGGTGCGTTTGAGAGAACTAGCTGAGACAGGCGGATGAAAGATGGCTGGCCTCTCCACCACGCAGATATACGTCCGTGTTCGGTGCGAATGTGGGATATTGAGCCGGCGGATGACGCTGGGACTGCAGAGTTCGCCGATGGGATACCCCGGGACGGCGCGGCACCGTGGGAGCCAGGCAGAGGGGAGGATTCATGGAACGCAAGCAGACTGGGACCAGCACGTCGCTGGCCTCGCCGGCGGCTTCCCTTTGGGCGGACAAAGGTCCACTGTCCACCGTCGTCATCGTCGCCCGAATAGTTGGTGTCAGACGGTGTGCTCATTTTCAGCAGGCCCATTCTCCAACCGTAGCCAGGCCCCCTTTAGAGTCCAGTGAGCGGCGTGTATATTGTCGTCGGGTAGACATACCCAATGTGGCGTCTATGCAGGACCGGCACTCAAGAAGGCAAAGACATGTGCGAATGTTATTATGATGATATTTTGTACTAGACTAGACGAGATGGGCGGGACCAATTTGTTCAAGGTCTGGTAGCGGGCCCCACCTGAAAGTACCTATCTTTCCTCCCAGGTGTACGTCCAGGGTACAGAGCCGAGCTGGTTACAGTACTCCGTACAGTGACCTGGGTTTGCAAGCCCCACCGACAAGGCTGTGGCAGCTGGCATAACGCTAATAACAAGGCTGCCGGGTAAGATCCTCTTACCACAGCGGTATATGCAGGTTTTTTTTTGGCAAAGGTTGTGCGATCCAGGCACGTAGAAGTCGGGACCTCCTACCGTAGGCATAGGTAACATCAGCCCGCCTGGATATACGCAGCGCATCCGGCTTAGGGGACCTAGGATGCCGACATATCAGTAGGTATTTCATGCCATTACTACTCCGTAGGTGCTTTTTGACCGACAAAGCAGGGAGAGATAGGTATGAAGATAGTCCTGTTTGCTCCAGCCTCACTGCTCCCCACTGCTCCTCACCGCTCCCAACTGCTACAGAGTATTCAGCAGAGCAAAAAAGAGGCAAGTCGAAGTAGGTTCATTTGCCTTTTTTTTTGTCGACAATGGTGAATATGTATTGCAACTACATCTCATATCTGTTCATCGAATCCACCGTGCATATGCCCAGCGCACCCTTTTGAGTGCCAGACGCTGTTTTTCGACCGATTTTCCATTCAAAATGTCATCGACGTCCTCAAGAAAGTCCCTTTCTATATCGACGGGGAGAAGTCCAAGAACGAGACTGCGGAGAACATGGACCTCACAAAGAAGTAGGCCGCGGTGTCTGTACGAGAGGAGGCCGTTCATGTTTGGTAGGTCGGCCGTTGCATCACATAAGATGCGGTCGATGTTGCGTAGAACACGGAGACAACGTACCGCCCTCTGGCCCCGTCGCAGCACCTTGCGACCACCGAGGACCGTTTGCATGTACCGGAACACACCGATACTGATAAACACACCCGGAGTCAGGCCGATAAAGCCAAAAACCAGCTCCTGACTGCGCAAAAGAGCATCGATGCCACCAATGGCCACCTCCAAGTCCACCTTTGTCTTTTGCACCTGGATCAAAAGCGATCGGACGAGGTCGCCGCGAAGAGCTCCCTGCAACGGCTTTCGAAGGCCCGATTCGTAGGCCCGCAGGACAGGGGTGACATCACCTTCGCGCACCTTTGCTCGGATGCCTGCGATATCTGCCTCTGTCAGGGACGACGAAGACGATGAGGATGACGAGCTTGTGACGGCAAACATGGGCCGGTCGGTTGCAAATTCAACAACCATGCGCTCGAGACTGTCCTGGTCTGACCGGAGGCTGTCCCTGCTCATGATGGCAATTTCGCTGTTGGCATCGTGGCGGACCGTGCTAATGATGCGGCTGATTGGCTCGATAACCCAGTTCAACCAAAAGTCGCGAACAGTCGATCCGAATTCGGCCACCCAGCGCAAAATGTTGTCGCGGCGAAGCGAGACAAGCCTCAGAACGGTGGACGAGGAAAGCAGCAGCGCACTTGCCGGCAGCCAATAGCGCACAAGTGCCGAGGGCCGTCCGTGGACCGACACGGTGGCGTGGATGCCATCGACGAGCGCGGGAATGCCGAGGCCAAGAAGTTGGTCGAGGCGCTGGGCAAGGCGCGCCGGCTTGTAAGTGTCGAGCTGGAGATCGCCCGCTAAGATAGGGTCGCTCTGCACATCGCCAAATACCTTGTCTTCAAAATCCAGGGCCGTCATCTCCCCAGAGAGCACATTGGCTGCGACCTGGTCCATGAGCGAGACGCTTCGCTCGACAACCCCTTTCCAACGCAGCTGCTGAAGCTGCTGGTCTTTCTGCTGGAGCTGTCGGAGTTCCGGGAGCTCATCGGAGGCCGCGCCATTTCCATCAAAGCGCAAACCCTCGTCCATGAGGATTCCCAATCCGCTTGCGATAAGCTCCCGCAGGAGCTGCAGCCGCTTCTGGTTGCGACGAACCTGAGTGCGGCATTGTGCAATGGGCGAGAGCAGACGTCGCTCCAAGCCATCCAAAGAGCGCGCCGCAAGGCCGCGACGCACGATTGCGTAGAACCTCTGCCATTGCTGGGGAAGCGACGCACGGGTGGACAGTCGAGGGGACGGAGCCGACGGCGGAGCGGGAGACGTCGGAGGCGCTGGAGACCCGGGACGACTGCGGTAACGCAAGCAGCTCTCGGCAATAATGTGTCCGATGCCCTTTACCCAGCTGCAGAACCGCCAAGGGGATGTCTGCAGCGAGTAGAGGGAAATGTTTCTGTTTGATGCTAGGACATCATCCCAGTACCAGATGTCGTCATGCAGCGGGCCGATCTGGTCGAGCAAGAGGTTGAGCAGCACGCCGTAGACCTGAGCTGTGGCCCTGGCCACAAGTAGCCACTCGACCTCGCACGCAAATGCCGTCCTGCCGGCAATGCCCGGGTCAGTATTTGGCTCCAGCCCCAAGCCAGTGCCTGGTGCTTTCGATGTCGCTGCAGAGGTGCCTTTGCCCTGGTCGTCGGACAACTGCTCTGCAACCCGCAACAGGCCAGACTGCCGGAGGAGGCTTTGGATGCGCGAGGCAGGGAGCAACGGCCTGGACGAGGACGTAGTTGCAAGCGACTTGGCTATGCCAAGGAGCTCGTCGACGTAGGGCGTTGAGAGGATGTCGACATTGTCGCGAGCAAGACTCACCGGACCTGCACGATCTGCAGAATCTGCAAGAGCCGTAGGTTCTTCTGCGGATGTAGCGCTGCGTGCGGCTTCGAAATGCGCAAGCGGCCCTTGGGTGATGTGGTCAATATCGGCTTCCCAGGTGCGCACATGGCTACAGCGGTGGCGAGAGACAGACTACGTTAGCATGCAATGATGTGCTGGAAGAAATGCGGGGGGTGAGTGGAAGCGCGAGGAAGGACAACGGCAACAAGAATGGAACGAGCGACCCGGCAGCGAAGACACAAAAATGGACGGAGAGCGGCACATAAGACACCCCGGCCACAGGAAATGCCGGCGGCCGGCGCTTTCCCACTAGGTGGCCAAAAGAGGAGGGGAGGTTTGCATCGACCATGATCGTGGGAGATAGGGCCCATGGTGGGGTGACGTGATGGTGAGATGCTGGCAACGACGCTGGGAAAGACAAGGACGCACTCCACAATGATGGACATATTGGCTTGTCCGCACGGCGGCGGTGTCAAGTGGCGTGTCCGCAAGGCCGGCTTTTGCACCTGGTCCCGTTCGGATGCCACCAGAGAGATATGTCGCGTGATGCTGCGGGTGCACCTGCTCCGGCGTCTGTGTTTAAGGTCGCAATATTGCAGTCTGTTCGGCAGGTGGAATGGCTGGTCGAATTGGTAGTGCGACGTTGGGTTGGCATCTGGCCGATGTGGGTCTTTGTTACTGTTTCGGGGACTGAGCTGCGCTTGGGGGGGGGGGGGGGGGGGTGGGGGGGGGGGGGGGGGGGGGGGGGGGTAGAAGGGAGCTTATCTTATCGGGCTGTAAGTACGGAGTAGAATACGTGCCAATCTTCCGCTGCGCAGGAACCACGCCATCTTGTGCAGGGGCTGTTGCCGGCCCATAATTACTCTAATATTGAGCGATATGATTGGACCGGGATGCGGAAGACCCGTGTCAGTGGTGGGCTCATCCCGCTCACCAAACGCCGCCAGGGGCAGACCACAACGCCGTGCACCCCTGAGGCAAAATAGTACGCCGGCACACGTACCTACTCACTACGCCGCGTACGGTGCAGAAAATTTCTAGTGAAAAAGCGCTGTCGCCTCCTGCCGAGGACAGCAATCGCATCAAGGACCCGACGCAGGCACAGGACCCCCTTTTCTCCTTTTCTCCTTTTTTGGGATTATTTCGCGTCGTCTGCCCACCGCCTTTCTTTTGTTGTCCTTTTATATCATCCACGGCGCATCCCCTCTCGGAGTTCCACTGCGCGTTGCCAACAAACATCCGCACATATCTTTTCCACGGGGTTGGTCTTTGCAATCATGTCCTCCTTGTACGTCCTCAATCTGCACGCCCGCGCCCGCGCGAGTACATCTCACACCTGCATAATGGCCGTCTTCAACGCTTCATGTTACTGACCACACTTTCGCGACAGGCTTTTCAACACAACAAGTCTCGGCAACGGCACTTTTGCCGCTGTCGACACCAACTACCTCGATGTCTTCCAAGAGGTTTCCAAGTACAATGTGCACTTCAACGTCTTTGAGCGCATGTGGGCTGTAAGTACCGCTGGGCAATCGCCTCCCCCATTCTCTGCTCTATCCATCCTTCCATTTCTCCCTCTCTCTCCCCCTCTCTCTCTCTTGCGCTCCCCCGCCGTTTCCATACTCACAATCGATGATAGTCATGGTATCTCTGGATGCAGAACGACACCCTGGCCACGGGCATCCTCAGCTTCCTCGTCCATGAGTGTTTCTACTTTGGTCGCTCGGTGCCATTCATGATCCTCGACGCCATTCCGTACTTCAACCGCTACAAGATCCAGAACCAGAAGATTCCCACCGCCAAGGAGCAGTTCGACTGTGCCATGCTTGTCCTCCTCTGCCACTTTACCGTCGAGCTTCCCCAGATCTGGCTGTTCCACCCCTATGCTACCTACCTCGGCATGGACTTCAGCGCCCCGTTCCCCCCTGCATGGAAGATTGCCCTGCAGGTGATCCTCTTCTTTGTCATGGAGGACGCCTGGCACTACTGGTCGCACCGTCTTCTGCACTACGGACCTCTGTACCGCTCTGTCCACAAGCTGCACCACACCTACTCGGCTCCCTTTGGCCTTGCGG
The DNA here is from genome assembly GCA_020002355.1 of Intubia oerlemansii. NCBI lineage: Eukaryota > Fungi > Ascomycota > Sordariomycetes > Ophiostomatales > Ophiostomataceae > Intubia > Intubia oerlemansii. The sequence continues at coordinate 109,334 of JAGKRZ010000006.1, forward strand.
CCGAGTACGCCTCGCCCATTGAGATCATGGTCCTTGGCATTGGCACCGTGGGCTCTCCCGTCCTCTGGGTCACCCTCACCAACGACCTGCACCTCATCACCATGTACATCTTTGTTGCCCTGCGCACCCTGCAGGCCATTGATGCCCACAGCGGCTATGACTTCCCTTGGTCGCTGCACAACTTTCTTCCCGTCTGGGCTGGTGCCCACCACCACGACATGCACCATGAGAAGTTTATTGGCAACTACGCTTCGAGCTTCCGCTGGTGGGACTTTTGCCTTGACACTGAGGCTGGCTTCGAGGCAAGCAAGAAGCGTCGCGAGCGCAAGCTTGCCCAGATCAAGCAGAAGAAGACTCAGTAAGAGCCTTCTCAGGAAGCACATGAGCGACACGAGACACTGCCACACAAAGTTTTCGTCCTAGTATTCCCATTGATGGGGGCCAATGGGGGCCAATGGGGGAGAAGGAGCAGCAGCGACCAACCGGTCTGTGTGGTGCCATTCTCAATCAAATCGAGCATAGCTCTCGAGGGGACTCCAGGCACGTATTGCTATGCGTGCTGGTCCAAATTTTAATATTGCCCCTATCTTCCACTTTACCACTTTTTTTTGCATGTCTTGCATCGGAGACGCACTGAGCCATGCTATTAGACAGTCGGTGCTCTTATTCATTCTGTGGGCGTTCTGGATGGGATGGTTTACTTTTTTTTTTTTAATTCAAGAGAAAGAGGGGTGACAGAGAGAAGAGAGAAGAGGGGGCGAGGAAGGGAAAAAAGATAATTTACAGGGAGGTAGCCACGACGGTGGAGCTTATAGTGGCAGCTCTTTTAATACCTTTTTAATACTTTTTATGAAGCACACTGCAATTTTCCCTTCGCTCTGTTCAACCATGTGAGGCAGAAGGACGTGCCTACGGTAATGGTTGCTACTCGTTGCCAGCAGTGCCGGGCTTCCTGGGGGTGCAGCAGTCACCGCCGGATATGCCAGCGGCCTCGTTGGCCAAGCCCTGAAGTCTGCACGTACTTGGAGAGTCTGTAGCGGGAAGCGAGCCTTCAGGTCCGACCCCGGCCCCGGAAGAGGATGTAGTCGCTGGAGCACGCTTGCTGTTTGTGTCCTTCAATTCGCCAAAGGCCGCGGCAAGCTCATCACATGCCGCGGCTAGTTCAATGTCCTTCCAGGATAGCCCGGGCTCCGGGCTGTGTGTTGTCCACCGCACAAACGTCGTGTTGTAGACCTAGAACCAGAAGAGGGAGACACGGTCAGCACCGGGTTCAAAGCTATCCGGGGGAGTTGCGGCCAGCGGCCGGTGCGCTTTCTATCATACGTTGGACCATTCGGGGTGGTGATTTTTCAGCTTGCACTGCAGCGAAACGGCCGTCATAAAGTCCTGAGATGCGAGTAGAACCGTTAGCTGTCTCGGGCGACCCGCTCCCTCCGTTTAAACGGCTGCCACACTCCCCCGTCCCTTCACCCACCCATGTTTTTGCAAAGTTTTTAAAGGTAAACGACCGCTCGATCCCTTGTCCGTTCGCCGTCAAGGACCATGTTGGCCGTGTCTCTGGTGCCGGCGATAGAAGGCGGCCCAGCGCGTCCTGGATATCTCCAATGTTGGCATTGGATGCTGGGGCACGCGAACCAACGAATTTGGGAGGATGCTGAGCAGGTCCAGTAGAGGCCAGACCCGCGTCATTCAGGACTGGTCCAGCTGACAAGCAACGAGAAAATTGGCCGCGGCTTTGGCCAGCGCGAACTGCCACGATGCTACGCCTCGCAGATACTCCCTGACACGCTCTTTGCAACATGGCTGTTCTGGTTGTTGTGTCTGCACGCTGGCGATGATGTCGGCTGCGAAGTAATAAAGCATGTCCTCATACTCTGTACGAAGTATGCCGCGCCGCCGTGCAAGGTCAGGTACTCCGTTCCTTTACATCGTCCACAATATCACGTGCACATCTTCCACGTCTATCGTTTCCACCTCCCACCAACTGCCATCCATGGGAAGCTACACGCGTGCTTTGGCCTACCTACTAGCTACGACAGAAGTACTCTTCATATACATAGATCGTCTCCTCATGTTTGCATTGGCTTGCATGTATGGGAACCTGTCTCATGTATCTTACAGAGTATGGGAGGAATCATGTCGCCAAACTCGGCACAAATCCAATAACTCGCAAAGAGTTGCCACCAACCCGACGGTCCCGAGCGAACTACCAGGTGCCTTCCCAACAGGCCTATCAATTAGTCATAGTTATTCAGGAAAAGTGGAGGTTTTGCGACAAAAAAAAAATAAAAAAAAATAAAGAAAAGGCAAGGCCCTGAGGGTCGCGCTACGGAGTTCAGCGCCCGCTTTGATGACAAATCTTCTTTTTTGCAGTGCTTCGTTACCGGGCGCGCCAAAAAAAGGCACCTGCTTTGGGCAGTCCGTGCAAAAAAAAATTGGCTGGCGTCGCTAACACTGTTTTGGGGTTGCGAAATTGTGGGACACTAAGACTGCTGACTGAGCAACTGATGATGACCTTTTCTCTGACAACAAAGTACGGAGTATGTGTACTCGTACACACGCGGATAGAAGGTAGCAACATTCCAGGGCGCGCATTCGGCGAGAATGACTCTGGACGCTTTGAGTTTCGCTCGTATCTTTGCCCGTACCAGCCACCCCGTTTTGCCTCTCTCCCATTTTTTGAAGCTTTTGTACTGCTGTATCCCACTACGAGAGGCGAGGATTCTGGCTGGTAGCATCATGCTGTGCAACGTAAAACACCACCGACCCATACGGCCTGATATGACATGTAGCAGAGCGAGTGGTTGTGATGAGTCAGGATGCGACTGAGTTCTCCCGCTGCCATGATTCCATTCAGAAAGTCCTCGATCGCTTTGCTAGGTACGGCCAGTCATGGTAGGTACGTTTACGTACTGCTTTTCTGAGTATCTGTATGTACTGGATACGCTGTATTAATAAAGACATGCAAGATAGGCTCTGTATCAGTGACTAGCCAAGCACCTATTACCTTGCACCACGAGGTACCTATACATGGACAGAGGTACTAACTGGAGGCACACACCGGGGCCTCGGCGTTCCTTCCCAACACAGCCGGTGCCCTTTTTAAACCGCTGCGCGACCACTTCCACATTCCTGATTACGAAATCGCCCTTCTCTTACCTCATCTTTCCCCGTTCCCTCCAACTTACACCCGAGTTGCCATCACCATTTTCTGCCCTCGCAACGGTAAACACAGTCGAAAGACATTGCCGTTTCTCGACGAACCTGTCGCATTTCTGCTATATTCATTATCTTCTTCTTAGCCCTTTTCTGTTTACCTCAGAACCTCACAGCCGCCTGTCTATCCATCTCTGCACCCACGCGCTCCAGGAAGAACTGTTTGTTTTGCGCCAGCTGATTTCCTCCGACGCCAAATCATTGCTGTGCAGTTCCTGTACTCGGCTTTTTCAAAAATAACACCCTCTATCCGCTTGGATTTGTCTATTGTTTCTGCACGGCAAAGAAAAGAATCTCAGGACGCGTCTGCCCACCTAGATTTCTTTTCTGCCCTCTTTGTCGTCTCACAGCTTCCCGCACCACTTCGCGCGCCGCGTTGCCTCACCTCTTTGTGCGCGCGCCTTATTCTCCGCACACCCCGTACACCCACTCATACACGTCCCCTCATCCCGTACTGACGCGTCCGGCGTGTCTGTACAGAATCCAATCGGTATAGCGACCCGCAGGGATTATTCGACACCGGACGTCAGTCCCTACTATCCAGCATACGGCTGGTCCTTTAGCCCCCCTTACCTTGCTCCTCGTCCACCCATGGCCAGCGCACCTCCCGCGCAGCCCGTGCTGCCCCAGGCAGCCGCTCCCGCTGCCCCCGCCGCCCCTGCCGTGTCCGCACCGCCTGTTGCGGCACCTCAGCCTCAGATGATTGCCCAGCAGGCTGTTCCGCAGGTGCAGGTCCCTGTTCCGGTCGCGTCTGTTGCGCCTCCGCCGGAGGCTACCTTTACAGACGGACGCCGTGGCCCGCGCCGTGAGCTTTCCACGTCGAAACGCGCCGCCCAGAACCGTGCCGCACAGGTGAGCACGACATGATACGGTTACAAGCCGTTGCTTTTGCGCACTGCTGACGAATATTCTTTCTTCCACCACAAAAACAGAGGGCATTCCGCCAGCGGAAAGAAGGATACATCAAGAAGCTGGAGCAGCAGGTCGAGGACTATGCGGCCATGGAGAACCAGTTCAAGCTGGTCCAGTCAGAAAACTATGCCATGCGCGAGTACATCATCCACCTGCAGTCCAAGCTCCTCGATGCAAAGGCCGAGCTGCCTCAGCCGCCCCCGAATCTCGACCTGAGCACCCCCGGTCTTGCTCATAGCCTGACAGGTCCTTCAGCCTCGACGGCTGCGGCGAACTTGCTGGCTAATGCCGCTGCCGCTGCTGCCGTGCAGCAGGAGCAGCAGGGACAGCACGACCTTCAGGGTCAGGTGCAACAGATGCAGCAGGTGCAGCAGGTGCAGCAGGTGCAGCAATTGCCGCATGAGCAGCAAATGGCACACGAGCACCAGCTTGGCCAGCTGCCCGACGACAAACAGGCCCTTGCTCAAGCAGAGCAGCCCGCACCGCAAGCGGCCGAGGCAGAAATGAGACACGACACACCTCTGGCCCGCGTTGCCCAGGCTGTTGCCCAGCTGGAGCACGGTGCCAACGCTGCTGCCACCGCGGCTGCTACCGCAGCTGCTGCCAATGCTGCCGCCAACGCTGCCGCCAACGCTGTTGCCAACCCGGCTGCTGATGCTGAGATGAATGACACGATAGAGCCTTCTCTGCAGGACAAGAACGGCACCGAGCCAATCGTCACAGCGGCGCAGGAGGACCATGCTGTTACGAAGACCGATGCTTAGCTTGCCACGTTCCGATAGTAACCTGGAACTGGCCCGCTGCTCGTGCTTTTCATTTTTTTACTGGCCAACATGAGCTTTTTGTGGTCTTTGTTGTCGTTGCAGCTCAGTGTCGGCTGGGTTCTCTTGTTCCTTCAAGGGCTCGATCGTGTTGGTCATGCCTTTTTTTTTACTTTGTTCAATCAGGTTGGCGTTCTAGCAGTAGCGGTGGTCCTTGACTGGGTTCACAGGGCCTTCGTTCTCTTCCTTTTATTCTGTACATTTTTTTGTCGTTTTTATGATCTCTTATCCCCCTTCTCTTATTTTCGATTTCCCAGACGACGTATTGTTATTTTCCTGGGCGTGTTTCTACGAGGTACGCATGGGCTTTTGGGGCCGAGGCATTCGTTTCTGGCCGTGGAGAATATGTGGTTGCCTGTTCTTTCTATCTCCTTGTTACACGCTGGTTTCCTAGTCGGGAACGAGGAAAATAAACATATTGAAAATAAGTTGCCTGATTACGTCCTAAATAAGCCAAAGAAAGAAAGCGAGATAAATGTCGCGGGATGGAATGCGAGAAGAAAAAACAAATAAAAGAAAACAGAAAAGAACTCCTGCAGCTCCAGTTTATGCCCAGCCCCGGTTGAAAACATCGCCATTATCCCTTATGATACTCAAGCAAAGGCGTTACCTTGGTCATGCTCCTATCAAATGACTGTTAGCCATGGCTCAACCAACCAAGACATAAAATGAATACGGGCGCCCTCTTGTTTACGGAAGAATAAAATAAAAAAAATAAAACCAAAGAAGAGGCCGGAGGGAAGATAAAGAAAGACGAGGGGCAAAAAAAAAAAATAGATAACCAACTCACCTTGATGTACTCGGCACCCTTTTCTTGGTACTCTTGTTTGGTCACAGCAGCACGACGCCACGTGGACGAGCCTGCCCAGCCGGCTGCACCGCGCCAGGCATCGGTGAGGGCATCCTGGGCACGGCGGAGCTTGAGTGGCACGCCTGCAGGAAGCTGAGCCATGAGACCTGTGTGCAACCGCACGTCAAAGTTCTGGAGTAGCGTTTGGCCGCCTGTCAGAAACACGTCGCGCAAAAAGTCGTCACGGTCGATACCGGGCAAGCCCGTCAGGCGTTGGTTGAGGATGTTGCTGGCAATTTCCACGAGGCCGGCCTGGTCGAGGCCGGCAATGGCGCTCGGCTGGAAGACCACCTCCGGCACGCGGATGCGCTCCACGTTGAGGTGGATCTGGTGCCGCTGGGCAGCGCTGTCGGGGTCAAACGGCCGCGGGCCGCGCTCAAACGCATGCATCAGCTTCTTGCTCCAGTCGTCCTGGGCCTCGCGCGTGTTCTCGTATGTGAACTCGGGGTCGTACTGGAGCAGGAGATCCTCGAGCGCCTTGAGCTGCACGTCCGGGTTCTCCTCGCGGTCCTCGTCGTCGCTGTCGTCGCGCTTGACAGCAATGTCCCGGTACACACCCCAGTCATCATCATCGGCACCAAAGTCGTCGTCGTCACCGCCACCACCACCACGCCGCCGCTTGCGGCCCGAGGCGCCGGTACCCGTCGGGGTGTCGCTTGCGAGACTGGCAATGTTCTTCATGCGAATGTAGGATGCCAGGTTCTTGCGGTTGCCCATATCCTTGGAGAGGCGCTCGCGTTCCTTGATCTTGGCCAGGGCCTCGAATCTGGCTGCCCGCTTTTCGTCGAGCCAGTTTTCAAAGTCATTCGTGCGCCGCTCCTCTTCCAACCGGGCCTCTTCGGCAATGCGCGCCTTCTCTGCCTCCTTCTCGGCTTTTGCGCGCGCTCTTGCATCGTGGTTCGCCTTCAACAGCCGCTGCTGCCGTTTTGCCTTGAGCTGTGCTTCGTCGAGCTGGTCATCAGGAACGTCGAGCAGCGAAAAGTCGGGCTCTTCGGCATCCTCCTCGGGTTCAATGCCCAGGTCCTTTTGCCGCGCGCGGCGAATGGTCTTGTCGAGCTCCTTGATCTGGCGCTCAAGAGCTGCTTCGTCCTTGACCTCGGCCTCGTCCAGCAGACGCCTTGTCTCTTTCTTGGGACTCTCTGCAATCTGAGTCTGGATGCTCTTGTAGTACTCGAGCTCCTGCTCCTTTTTGACCAAGCGCTCGAGACGCATCTTGGCGGCCTGCTCCTGCAGTCTGCGGCCGCTTTCCTTTTTGCGCTCAGCAATCTTGGCCAGTTCCTCCTCGGTCTTTTGGACGACAATCTCCTCGGTAAAGGGGAATTGGATGATGCGTTCACGGTCCTCGAGACCAGTCCAGTCAAGGTAGCCGCGGAGCTCCGAGTCGTAGTCCTTGGACACGTAGCAAAAGTCCTTGAGCCAGGCCTCGGCGTGCGACTGGCTCAGCTTCAAGTTGTTGCTGAGGTAGTCGCGGTACTTGAGCCGCACCAGCTTGAGAAGATAGTCTGCCGCGTGGGATCCGCCCCAGCTGAGACGCGTTGCTTGCGACATGACGGCCTTTGCGTTGTATACTGGGATGACGTGTGTTGCGCTGTAGGATGACGAGACAACGAGACCCGTGTTTCCATGGTTGTGGCGGTAGGAAAAGAGCGAATCGATGCCGTAGGCAACAGACGGCGCTCCGTAGCATTCGAAAATGATTTCAGTCATGGCTAGTAGGGGAAAAAAAAGAGGAAGAAGAAGAAGGGGGAGAGTTAGCAGGAAGACGGTCAAGAAAAAAAAAAAGGAAGACAGCCCATGAACGCAATAGAATATACACCGGAAACATACTCTTCCTGGAGTAGGGCAGATTGGCCACGCTCTCCGTCAGGACGAGCGGCATATCGACAGCCCCGTCGGCGCCATTGAGGCCAAGTTTCACAAAGGTGTAGTCCAGCAAGTGCTCCATGACATCCCAGTTGGCCACGATGCCGGTGCCAGCCTCAAAGGCATTGCGAACGTGGCCGCGGGCGGCCGTATCGGCATAGCAGTCGGAGCCAACAAAGGAAAAGGTCTTGCCGAGCTTGCGGTCGCGGTACTTGGCCATGATGGGAGGCACGACGAGGCGTGGCTTGTTCTCAAAGGACCATCCAGCACGGAGGGCAGACGAGCCTAGATGGAGGAGACGCGGTTAGGGGGGCACTATCAACGAGAAAAACAGAACACCACACCATTATCAATGACAATTACAGGCTCATTTCCGCCTTGTCGTGCCTTGGCAGCTTCGTAACCATCTGCGCTTGGAGGCACAAACTCTTCGATCTGGTTGTCTTTGACGGGGTGGATGGTCGGTTCAGGAAGCAGCTTCCATGCCTCGCGCCGCGGAAGGGGCTCGACGACGTCAATGGCCATGGGCGCCATGATGATGTCTGACCAGGGCAATCAAGCGCCTGGGGGGTTGGAGGAAGAATTGGGTCACCGAGAAGCGAGCGCGCAAGAGATTGGCCGCGAGAAAGACGCGTCCCGCGGGCGGCAGCTGGGAGGCGCGGTTGTGGTTGTATCTTTCAGCTGCTTGACACTGTATGCTGAGCGTTATGACTGTTATCTTGCGTGTCTGGATCGGGGCCGTACTGGCGCAATCATGGGGATGCAGGCGGCCGGTGCTGTCGTGGATCTCTCTTGTCGCTCCCTTCTGGACATGAGGCTTTGGCCTCGTCGCATTCTGGCCCTGTTAGATACAGAGGTACATGTACCTACTCCGTACCTTGTACCTGCACTCCCGCCCTTGCGTTGCGGGTACATTGCTCATGTACCACTTCCCTTCCAATCCTTCCATCGCAGCTTCTACCGCTCTGCGCGCGCGCTCGCGACAATCACATGAGGCATCACGCGGGTGTGATCCATCACGTGCATTCCGGACTGCCGATCAATTTCCGTAGCGGGAGTCAGGCAGCAGAGCAGAAGAATAACGGCTAGCAACCCTTCAGCGTATAAGTGGGCTCGGCGGGGTAGCAGCTGCTGGGAGCTCCAGTAGCAGCGGGCGCTACCGCGAGAAAACGCCCCTATATGGCCCATTGCAGAAAGTACACCTTTGCTGTGTTTTGCGAGTGCCTGGCGGGCGGGTGTACTCCGTAGAAATCTACAGGTACCTCTGACGAGCCCCTCTTCTGCTTGCCCGAGCCCATTTCTATTTGCACCGTTCTGCGGGCACGCTCCACAGCCTCTGTTGTTTTAGTGTAGAAGTTGTTCGCTCCCAGTGTCCCGCTCGGGTCTCTCTGCCCCTTCTCTTCCTATCTTCATTGCCAACACACATCCTCTTCTCCCCGCCTGTTTTGGTCTGTCCACGCTCTCGCACGATCAACGAGTATCGTCATCGCAGCCTCCCTCACGTCTGTACGTCCAAACTCATATCCCTCTTATCCTCCCCCCTGCTTCCAGCTGCTTGGCCAACTCGCCGCATTATGCAGTCCGCCTTTTGCAGTTGAGTCCGCGGTCTGCGTTGAGCAGTCCGCAGGTTATAGCCTGTGTCTTGCGTGCTTGGAAGTCTGCTTTGCGGGAGTCCGGCCTGCCATCCTTCGTTTGCTGTCGCGCACGCCTTGGTCGCCATCTCGTTTTGTCCTGCCAGACCAACCTGATGCGACTGCGCCGCCCGTCCTGTTTCTGCGCATTGAGCTGACCATCTCTCCCTTCCTTCTTCCGTCGCTTTAATAGACCTCGGCTCTACCGCACCGACCGCCACGTGTCCCCCGTCCGGCCGTCGTTGACAATCTTGCTTTCTGTCTTGGATAGCCTCCTTCGCGACCTCACCAATCTTGCCATACCTCCGGCGCCTTATTTACGGCACACACACACACATACACACACACAAGTCGACATCATGTCGTGGCAAAGTCGGTGCAATAATCATGCCAGTAGCTTTTGGTTTTCTCTCCCGTTGCGTCGCTGACGTTTTCTTCTCTCTTTTTTTCCTGTGTTGCTTTTGCTCCAGGTTACATCGACTCCAGGTAAAATAGAGCCACCCCCAGCTGCTTTAGCTCGCCTTATGGCAAAGCAAAACACAAGGTTACTGACACGGTCTCTTTTCCCCCAACACTTTAGCCTCGTCGGCAGCGGCCACATTGACAAGGCGGCCATCATCAGTGCTGCTGGTGACAGCGTCTGGGCCAACTCGGCTGGCTTCACGGTACGACGGGAGATGGATATGATGGGGTGGCGGCAGAAGCACAGACTTTGCCCTGCCGACATGGGAGAGATTTACATGGCGCGTTGCTAACACGGCCCCCTTTTTGTTCCCACCCCAAAACAGGTCAAGCCCGACGAGATGAAGGTGATTGCCACCATCCTGGAGGGCAACTCTGGAGCCGCCGACAAGGCCTACAGCGAGGGCATCCACATCGCCGACGAGAAGTACATTGCCACGACCATCAGCGCCGAGGACAGCATCGTCATGGTCCGGAAAGGCAAGACGGGTGTTGCCATTGCCAAGACGAAGCAGGCCATCGTCGTCGGCCACTACGGCGAGAATGCCCAGGCGAGCAACGCACGGGCAACCGTCGAGGCGCTGGCAGACTACCTCCGCAAGGCTGGCTACTAAAGCTGTTGCACGCTGCAAGAGCTTCCGGTGGCATGCCGTGTGCACTCTGTGACTTACCGTGCATTGATTGCGCGCATGCACCAACAAATGCGGGTGCTATTGCATTCACCAGTACTGGGTAAGGCCGCTGGAGCCTTGACATACGTCGGAGCATAGCATGTTTTGTGTGTGAGAAGGAGAGAGGAAGGAGACGGGATTGATTTTACAAGGCAAGAAAAGACATGGCAGATGGAAAATATATTAAAGAATGTTACTCCTCCCCTGGTTGATGTCACGACTGGCCGCTCATAGGTATTTTGTTTGATTTTATGTATGCCGAACAACAGAGTCGCCTTATGGATAGGTACCTAATGATCACATTGATGAACGAATATTATAAATGACAACGATAAGATATAGTTTGCGCTCCCAACTTCCGAAAAAAAAGGAAAAAAAAAGAGAAACTGGAACGCCTAGAAACAAAAGCCTGCTTGCCTTTCCCTGGTAGCTATGTTCAACGCCTGTGAAAAATGAGGTTATCCAAGGGCTCTCTTCTTTTGTCCCGCGTGCCCCGTTCTATGGCCTGTACGCTCCCCCCCTGACCAGTCGTGAGTAAACAGGTGCGTACATGTGAAGACACATTTGTGTAGTTCTCCCTCCAAAACTCCAGCCATCCATGGAACCCGACCAGCATAACTATTTCAGACGGGCAAGTCGCCGTTACGGCGGCCGAGGCCCAGACGGTCGACAGCCGTGCCAATGTATGGGCCGACGACCGGTGCGCTGCGAGCAAAGGCGGCAATGGTGCCCAAAAAGTCGCCAAACAGAACCATGATGCCGTAGAGCTCGACGAGGAAGCCGATCAGTGGCCAGCGCATGAGAATGAGAAGCAGGCCGCCAAAGAAGGCGGCCGTGCCTTTGGCCTTTTGCTTGCGCGCAAAGAAGAGCATGGTTTTCGAAGGGCCAATAATAATCGTCAAACCGATGAGGAAGAGGATCTAGATAGAGGGAGAGGTAAAAGTTAGTATAACAAAGGGGTCAACCAAGAAGTCAAGTAGTCAGGTGAGCGCGGGGGGACTTGGGGAGCTTATAGAAGCTCTGCTTGACAAACGGCCCAGCAAGAAAAGGACATTGGAACATACATTTCCCATAGCAAGCCTATATAGATACATGTCAGCAGCCGTAGACTTTTATGAAAGGACCTTTGCTCCTAGCTATTGATAATGATGCTGTCAACCCCAACACTCACATTGCGCGGTCAAAGAAGAGCATGACGCCGCCGATGAGGAAGAAGCCGCCTGGATTCGACAAGGGGACATTGTTAGACTGTGCGCAAACATCAACAGCACACAGCCACGATCAAGGTATGTGCTTTTGCGAAGAAGGTAGACATACCGCCGGAGCAAAAGGCAACTCCAATCTCTAGAAACCCGTCAGCATTGGGACGTCAATTTTGAGACGTATGTTTGGAACCATTGGTTGCAATGCGCCACGCGGGAGCATGCGGCCAAAAGGAGAGCTCTAGGGGGGGAGAAAGAGAGCTGGGCCAGAGGAGCCAAGATATGACGCACTTTGGGAGTCTGATAACCACATGGAAGGCATCTTGGCAGATGAATGGTGAATTGCGGATTGCGCGCGGGAGATGCGGTCGAGCGGGATGCTGTGAATGTGCAGCGGCGTGGGCGAAGACCAATGGGATACCGGTGGGATAGAGAGGTGTCGGTGCTGTGTCAGTGCCGTTGACGAGATGATGCGTACGGGATGCGCAAAATGTAGCCTCGAGGTTAGCAGTGGAAGCTTTGACAAGTGTCAGAAATCACGTCTCCTATTCATTTCTGGCGCGTTTCGCGACCCGGCAAGCGTGGAAGTGGCAGAATATGGCTAGAGGTGGGATGTAGCGGTAGGTAAAGTATACTTTGTGGGCTGGTGTAATATAACTTTTATGCGCGCAATAAAGCTGGCTCTGTAATGTACTGGATACAGGATAGTACAAGTTACAATGCATGCCCCTGGGTACCGGCTCCGTGTGCTCGTGCCTTATCGCACCTTTAGCAGGCCCCCACATCAAACTGCCGCTCCTCCCCGCCCTTTCTTTCTACGGAGTGCGCTCCTCTCCACCAAAATAGAGCTCTTGCTTTCTCTCTCCGGTGACTCTTCTTGCGATGCACGTGATACGCTCTACCGGCGACATATAAGCAACTTTACTTGACGTGCCTGCTTTCCTTCTCCCCTCTCGGACATTGCTGGCCATCAAGTGCAGACAAAAGGAGCCTCCCGGGAGCATCACCAGAGGCAGCAAGATATTACGTTGCTTTATATACGAGCAATTGGCGAAAATCACAAACAAGACAGGCCGGTTCCTGTACCAAGAACAAGAAGAACAACAAGAACAACAAAATGGCATCACCGTTGGCTATGGCCACGGCCTCGGCAGAAGAATGGCGACTGCAGATTGACGCCATGAAAGAGGCAGTGGCGAAGCTGCGGCTGCCGTCGACCGTGTCTGATGGCGGTGCAGGCGGCCCGGACATGTATGACGATGACGACGACGATGCCTCGGATGGATCAGATGGCTCGGACTACACCAACCGCACGTTCAGCACGGTCCACGGCGACGCCGGCCAGGATATCTGGGGCTTTATCTCGGACGACGAGCTGGAGGAGCTGGGTCTTGTCGAGGGAAGCGGCAGCGGATACAACAGAGACACAAACCACCAGACAGGGTCGCCAGGGTCGTCGGGGTCATCTGCCTACAGCCCGGCATGGCTGGCAGCGCGGTGTGAGGAAGTGGCATCCCGGCAAGGACAGACGGGCGTGCCGGCCGATGTGCTCCAGGTGCAGATCATGGACGCCCTGGAGTCGTCCATGGCAGAGGATTCGCTGCAGTCGACGCTGACGGATCTCGTGGGCTTTGACGACCTGGAGCTTGTCATTGAGCTGCTGTCTCACCGCGACGAGATTGTTTCAGCAGCCATGGCAGCTGTGGACGCTGTGGCAGCAGCAGGGGAAGAAGAACCAAACCACGGCGGCAAGCGCCGACTGCTGACACAGGCGCAGCAGGACGAGAAGCTGCGGCAGCAGGAGTTTGCGCACAAGAACGCGGCACTGGCAGAGGCGGCGGCCAAGGAGCCCGACTACCCGCACGTGTACCGGACATACAACGCGGGCAACAGCCTGAGCGTGACGGGCAAGCGCTACGGCCTGCCGCCGGGCAGCACGACGACGGAGCACGAAAAGTACACGGAAATCTACATCCCAGCCGGGCGACGCGGCGGGCTGGGGCCGGGCCAGCGGCTGGTGCGCATCGCCGACCTCGACGGGCTGTGCCGCGGCACGTTTGGCGGCTACAAGACGCTCAACCGCATGCAGAGCCTGGTGTACCCCGTGGCGTACAAGACCAGCGAGAACATGCTGATCTGCGCGCCGACGGGCGCGGGCAAGACGGACGCGGCGATGCTGACGATCCTGCACACGATCGGGCAGTACGCGCAGCCCAGCCCCGTGGACGACGCGACGGTCGACGACTTTGCGGTCGACACGGACGACTTCAAGATTGTGTACGTGGCGCCGATGAAGGCGCTGGCGGCGGAGATCACCGAGAAGCTCGGCAAGCGGCTGGCGTGGCTGGGCATCACGTGTCGCGAGTACACGGGCGACATGCACCTGACCAAGGCGGAGATTGTGCGCACGCAGATCATCGTGACGACGCCCGAGAAGTGGGACGTGGTGACGCGGCGCGGCGTGGGCGACACGGAGCTGGTGCAAAAGGTGCGGCTGCTGATCATCGACGAGGTGCACATGCTGCACGACGAGCGCGGCGCGGTGCTCGAGTCGCTCGTCGCGCGCACGGAGCGGCAGGTCGAGAGCACGCAGTCCATGATCCGCATCGTCGGCCTCAGCGCGACACTGCCCAACTACGTCGACGTCGCCGACTTTCTCAAGGTCAACCGCCACGCCGGCCTCTTCTACTTTGACGCCTCCTTCCGCCCCGTGCCGCTGCAGCAGCACTTTATCGGCGTGCGCGGCAAGGCCGGCAGCAAGGAGAGCAAGGCCAACCTCGACACCGTCGCGTTCGAAAAGACGCGCGACATGCTGGAGGCCGGCCACCAGGTCATGGTATTTGTGCACTCGCGCCGCGACACCATGGCCACCGCCAAGATGCTGCTCGAAAAGGCCGCCGACGACATGTGCACCGACCTCTTCGACCCCGCCCTGCACCCCGCCTACGACGCCGCCGTTGCCGCCATCAAGACGTCCAAGGCGCGCGAGCTGCGCGAGCTGCTGCCCAAGGGCCTCGGCATCCACCACGCCGGCCTCAGCCGCTCCGACCGCAACCTGATGGAGCGCCTCTTTGCCGAGGGCGTGCTCAAGGTGCTGTGCTGCACGGCCACCCTCGCCTGGGGCGTCAACCTGCCCGCCGCCGCCGTCGTCATCAAGGGCACGCAGGTCTACAGCGCGCAGGACGGCAAGTTTGTCGACCTCGGCATCCTCGACGTGCTGCAGATCTTTGGCCGCGCCGGCCGTCCCCAGTTCGAGGACACCGGCATCGGCATGATCTGCACCACCCACAACAAGCTGCAGCACTACCTGACCGCCGTCACCGAGCAGCTGCCCATCGAGTCGCGCTTCTCCGCCAAGCTGGTCGACAACCTCAACGCCGAGATCGCCCTCGGCACCGTCACCTCCATCCCCGAGGCCGTCCAGTGGATCGGCTACTCCTACCTCTTTGTGCGCATGCGCCGCAACCCCATGGCATACGGCATCGACTGGGCCGAGTTCGCCGCCGACCCCATGCTGGTCCAGCGCCGCCGCCAGCTCGCCGTCCAGGCCGCCCGCACCCTGCAGCAGAGCCAGATGATCGTCTACAACGAGGCCACCGACGAGCTGCGCAGCAAGGACATTGGCCGCATCGCCAGCCAGTTCTACATCCTGCACGCCAGCATCCAGATCTTCAACACCATGATGCGCGAGCACGCCACCGAGGCCGACGTCCTGCAGATGATTGCCCGCAGCGGCGAGTTTGACAACATCCAGTCGCGCGACAGCGAGAGCAACGAGCTCGTCAAGCTGCGCGACGCCGCCGCCGTCTGCGACGTCGGCGGCACCATCGACGCGCCCCAGACCAAGACCAACATCCTGCTGCAGGCCTTCATCTCCAAGGTCCAGCCCGACGACTTTGCCCTCGTCAACGACCTCAACTACGTCGCCCAGCTGGCCGCCCGCATCTGCCGCGCCCTCTTCATGATCGCCCTCAACCGCCGCTGGGGCCACCAGTGCCTCGTCCTGCTCTCCCTCTCAAAGGCCATCGAGCGCCGCGTCTGGCCCTTTGAGCACCCCCTGCACCAGTTCGACCTGCTCGCCCGCCCCGTCCTGGCCAAGCTCGACGACGCCGGCGCCACCGGAGCCGTCGAGTCGCTGCGCGACATGGAGCCCAGCGAGATCGGCAGCCTCGTCCACAACCACAGCGCCGGCAACAAGATCGCCCGCATCCTGAACAACTTCCCCACGCTGTCCGTCGAGGCCGAGATCGCGCCCCTCAACCGCGACGTCCTGCGCATCAAGCTCTTCATCTACCCCGACTTCCGCTGGAACGACCAGGTCCACGGCGCCTCCGAGTCGTACTACATCTGGGTCGAGAACTCGGCCACCTCCGAGATCTACCACCACGAGTTCTTTGTGCTCAGCCGCCGCAAGTTGCAGGACGACCACGAGATGAACTTTACCATCCCCCTCTCCGACCCCATGCCGGACCAGATCTACGTGCGCGCCGTCTCCGACCGCTGGCTCGGCGCCGAGACCGTCACCGCCGTCTCTTTCCAGCACCTCATCCGCCCGGACACCGAGAGCGTCTACACCGAGCTGCTCAACCTGCAGCCCCTGCCCATCACCGCCCTCAAGAACCCCGTGCTCGAGGACATCTACGCCCAGCGCTTCCGCTATTTCAACCCCATGCAGACCCAGATCTTCCACACCCTCTACCACACCCCCGCCAACGTCCTGCTCGGCTCCCCCACCGGCAGTGGCAAGACCGTCGCCGCCGAGCTCGCCATGTGGTGGGCCTTCCGCGAGCGCCCGGGCTCCAAGGTCGTCTACATTGCGCCCATGAAGGCCCTTGTGCGCGAGCGCATCAAGGACTGGGGCAGCCGTCTCGCCGGCCCGGCCGGCCTCCAGCTGGTCGAGCTGACTGGCGACAACACGCCCGACACCCGCACCATCCAGAACGCCGACATCATCATCACCACGCCCGAGAAGTGGGACGGCATCTCGCGTAGTTGGCAGACGCGTGACTACGTGCGCAAGGTCAGTCTCGTCATCATCGACGAGATCCACCTGCTCGCCGGCGACCGCGGCCCCATTCTCGAGATCATCGTCTCGCGCATGAACTACATTTCCGCCTCCACCAAGGTGCCCGTGCGCCTGCTCGGCATGTCGACCGCCTGCGCCAACGCCACCGACCTGGGCAACTGGCTCGGCGTCAAGCGCGAGCAGGGCGCCCTCTTCAACTTCCGCCACTCGGTCCGCCCCGTGCCTCTCAAGCTGTACATTGACGGCTTCCCCGACATGCGCGGCTTCTCCCCCCTGATGCAGGCCATGAACCGCCCGACCTTCCTCGCCATCAAGAATCACAGTCCCACCAAGCCCGTCATCGTCTTTGTGCCCTCGCGTCGCCAGACGCGCCTGACCGCCAAGGACCTTGTCAACTTTTGCGGCATGGAGGACAACCCGCGCCGCTTCCTCAACATGGACGAGAGCGACCTGCAGCTCAACCTGGCCCGCGTCAAGGACGACGCTCTGCGCGAGGCCATCAGCTTCGGCATCGGCCTGCACCATGCCGGCCTTGTCGAGTCCGACCGCCAGCTCTCCGAGGAGCTCTTTCTGAACAACAAGATCCAGATCCTCGTCGCCACCAGTACGCTGGCCTGGGGCGTCAACCTGCCGGCCCACCTCGTCATCGTCAAGGGCACGCAGTTCTTTGACGCCAAGATAGAGGGCTACAAGGACATGGACCTGACCGACGTGCTGCAGATGCTCGGTCGCGCCGGCCGTCCGCAGTTTGACAACTCGGGCGTCGCGCGCATCTTTACGCAGGACTCGAAAAAGGACTTTTACAAGCACTTTCTGCACACCGGCTTCCCCGTCGAGTCGTCGCTGCATACCGTGCTCGACAACCACTTGTGCGCCGAGGTGTCGGCCGAGACCATTGTCAGCAAGCAGGACGCGCTCGACTACCTGACCTGGACCTTTTTCTTCCGCCGCCTGCACAAGAACCCCTCGTACTACGGCCTGGAGATCACGTCCGACGAGCAGCAGGAAAACGGCGGCATGACCGCGCAGCGCATGGCCAACGACTACATGGTCGAAATGGTCAACAAGGCCTTTAGCGACCTCGCCGAGTCCAAGTGCGTCGAGGTCTACCCCAACGGCGACATCGACCCGACGCCGCTCGGCAAGATTATGAGCTACTACTATCTCTCGCACAAGACCATCCGCCACCTTGTCCGCCACGCCAAGGCCCGCGGCACTTTCCTGGACGTGCTGTCGTGGATGTGCCACGCCACCGAGTACGACGAGCTGCCCGTGCGCCACAACGAGGACCTCGTCAATGCCGAGCTCTCGGCCAACCTGACCTTCCCCGGCTCCTCTTTTGGCCTGCCCATGTGGGATCCCCATGTCAAGTCCTTCCTCCTGCTGCAGGCGCACATGTCGCGCATACCCCTGCCCATTACCGATTATGTCGGTGACCAGACGAGCGTCCTCGACCAGGCCATCCGTATCATCCAGGCATCCATTGACGTGCTGGCCGAGCTCAACCACCTGTCCAGCTGCCTGCAAATGATTTCTCTGCTGCAGTGCATCAAGTGCGCAGCATGGCCAACCGACCCGCCCGTCTCGCTTCTTCCGGGCGTGGACTATGATGCGGCCGTGGCCGCCGGCACGACAACGACTGCGGGTGCTGCGGGTGCTGCTGCTGCTTCATCGACGGGTCAAGAAGAAAAGACATACATGTCTCTGCAGAGCGTCAGCGCCATGAACGAGCAGCAGCGCAGCAAGCTGGCCAAGAGCCTTGGCGTCTCCGGAGACCGGCTCAAGAGTTTCCAGCGCGCTACTGCACAGCTGCCCCATCTGCGCGTTCAGGTCGGATCGGCCACATCAACGTCGCTCACTGTCAACCTGGCACGTATCAATGCGCTGACCGACCCCGAGGGACGCATGTATGCGCCCAAGTTCCCCAAGCCACAGAACGAAGGATACTTTGTGGTTGTCGGCGATCTGGCCAAGGATGAGGTGTACGCCATCAAGCGTGTTGGATGGAATGCTCTAAACCAACAGAGTACAGCTTCTGGACGTGGCCGTGACGCTAAATCGAACCGTGGAGGAAGCCGTGGTGGTCGTGGCCGCGGCGGACGCGAACGCCAGTCGGGTAGATCGAGCGCTGCCTCGGCTGCCTCTGCTGCCTCTGCCGCCTCGCCCTCGGCATCTGGCAGCGGTTGGAAGCCTACGGCCAAGACAGTCGTCAAGCTTCCCGAGTCTGCATCGGTGGCTGGCAAAGCCGACGTCATTGTGGTGAGCGACGGCTATGTGGGTTTCGAGTACCGGACTCTGGCCGTTGAGGTGCCCAAAGCACCAACCGTGGACGGCATCGATAAGTCGGCCATGAAGTAATAATGTGCTGGGCCACTGCTGAAGGACCGAACTGCCATCTTTGGGTGTATAATTTATAGCTTATTAGCTATTCGATAGAGTATAAAGCAACTGATGGGAAAGAAATAGAAAAAAAAAAGCGTAAGCGTTTTTGTATCAAGGTATATTATATGTGTACGTGCAAAATCAACCGTCAAGGCTCAAGCTCAAGTCAAGACGGTACTCACCAAAAAAAGCTGCCAGTCATATAACCTCAACTCTGATCTTCTGCCGAGTAAAGATACTTGTCAATGTCGGTATTGCCCATGATCTGCTGGTGAAGTCGGTCATGACGTTTTCGTCGGTCCTTCTCCATGGCTCGCATCTGCTGTCGCGTATACTGCGGCTTCTTGACGGGCGCTGGCTTTTTGACACCGGCTGGTTGCACCCAGCCCAACGCCTGCCTTTCGGGCCGCTTCTTTGGCTCGATGGGATACTGCACGCCCTGCTGTTCACGTCCGAGACCGAGGCCGCTGTCGGGGTCCCAGCCCTGGGCCGACATGACGGCCAAACCAAAGCGCCCACGGTCAATGGCAGATGGCGGCTTGGAGTGCTCGAGCGACACCTGGTGGACAAGAGATGTCTCGTGTTTCCTGGAGGTTGCGGTTTTTGATGTCGTAGAGTCGGAAGGTTGCTCTTCCAGTGGCTGGTGGCAAACGTCGCAGTCAGATGTGCCTGGGGTCTGTGATGATGATGATGTTGTTGTTGTTTTGGCTGTAGGGGTCGACGGTTTGGACATGACGATGCCCAAGTACATGTCGGCAACCGAGTCTCCCGATGACGCGCCGCCTGCAGCGCTGTTTGATGTTTGCGACAGCTCGCCAGCCTTGACAAAGGCGACCTTTTTGCGATAAAGTCCAGATCCAAAGCTGGGGAGGAGGTGCAGCGGCGTGTCGAGGGCGCCATCAATGTTGGCGGACCTGTCGTATCTGTGGGTTGCATCTTCATCGTGCTCCCGGGGCATTTTGGCGACGAGAAAAGTGCGCTTTTTTGCGATGGTTGTTTTGTGAAAAAGTGAGAGAGTAAAGAAGAAAAGAGAGCGAGATGCTACTGCGTCGCTGTACTATGACGATGATGATGCATATGATGACTAATCAAATTATGTGTACGGAGTCCTCCGTACTTCAGCTCCTTAGAAGATACATCACACATGTATCTTGCCACCTCCGTGTCAATTATTGGCAGCTGTTCTCTTCCAAGACACCTTGTGGCTTCGACGACGACAACATCTCTTGAAAGGGGGTCCTGGACAGCCAAACAATCGCCCGCCATGCCTATTGATTTCGTTGCGAGCGCCTACCTCTACGGCCTGCCCCAATGGGTGCCGGATCCATGGCGCATCGCACAGTTTGTCGGCACGTTCGGCGCGCTCATGGGCACCAAGCGCTACTGCAGCGGCGCCGTCAACCGGTCGGAACGCAGCATGCATGGGCGCGTGGTCATGATCACGGGCGGCACGTCGGGTATCGGTGCAGCCGTGGCACTGGACCTGGCCAAGCGCGGCGCCCACATTGTCCTGCTGACGGCGCAGCCGCCATCCGATCCGATGCTCATTGACTACGTCGAGGAGCTGCGGGCGCTGGCCGGCCATGCGATGGTCTACGCGGAGCAGGTCGACCTCACGAGCCTGCACAGCATCCGCAAGTTTGCTACCAAGTGGATCGACAACCTGCCGGTGCGGCGGCTGGACATGATCATCCTCTGCGCGGCCGTCGACGGCGTGGCCCAGACGGACCCCAAGACGGGCAAGGCATTGGTGCCGGCGCGCGGCGTGGCGACGGCCGACGGCATCGAGCGCGCGTGGATGGTCAACTACCTGGCCAACTTTCATCTCCTGAGCATCCTCAGCCCGGCACTGCGGGCGCAGCCATTCGACCGCGACGTGCGCATCATCATCCCGACGTGCTCAGCATACATTGGCTCGCCGCCATTGGTGGCCGCTTCGAGCTCAAGCTCAAGTTCAGACAATACGACACGGCCAAAGAGCAAAAAGAACAAGGCCAGCGGCAGCGCCGCAGCAGCAGCAGCGGCATCCGGCAACGGAAACGATGCCACCATCGAGGCGGCCGACCTTCCCAACTGGACCCCCGGACGCGCCTACGCACGGAGCAAACTGGCACTCATGGTGTTTGCACGGTCCTTCCAGAAGCACGTCGACGCGTACAAGCGGCCCGACGGACTGCCCAGCAACGTGCGTGTCCTGCTGGTCGACCCCGGCCTGTCGCGCACACCGGGCTTCCGCCGCTGGGTCTCGGGCGGCTCGCTGTGGGCTCTGCTGCTGCTCTACGTCTTGCTCTACCCGCTGTGGTGGTTGTTTATCAAGAGCGCCAACGACGGCGCGCAGTCGCTGCTGTTTGCGGCCATGGAGGGTGATCTGCGGCGCATGCGTGACATGGGAAAGGAGGGCGACCCGCTGAGCCCGAGCGTTGGCGGTGACCCGCTCGAGGGCAAGATCATCAAGGAGTGTCGGCTGATGGACATAGCACGGCGCGACGTGGCGGATGAGAAGGTGGCCAAGACGCTGTGGGAAGAGAGCGACCAGCTGGTCGAGGTGGCCGAGGCACGAGCAGCAGCGCGGCTGCTGGAAGGGGAGAAGGCCAAGAAGGAGGACGAGAAGGCGCGCAAGGAGGCCGAGCAGAAGAGCGAGATTGAGGCGCTCGTCAGCGCCATCAAGAAGGGCAAGGCACAGGAGAAGGAAAAGACAAAGGCAGCAACAACAGCAACAGCTGACAAGACGGCCAAGAGCAAGAGAAGGACATGAGAAAAGGCACAAGAGACGGGGTCGATGGAGGGCTGTTGGTGGCAGGAATGATCTTTTGGGACACAATTGGTCTACGAGGCGTTGCAACGGGCGTAAAATATATAGACTTTGCTTTTCGGACAGTTTTATACACGCATATAGCGACAAATGATGCATGGTGAGATACATATTCATATCGATGAACTCCTCTAGCTGTGTTCTAATATAGGTATGGATAGAGCACACAGGCAATAACGGTAGACGGAAGCTGTAAAAGTACCTACTAAAGGTCCCTTTTACAGTGTCCGAGCTAGCACCGACTCCACCGCGCGCCGAGGTGTCGGAACTCGCTGGTCCGCTATAAAACGCTAAAACCCAGGCATTTATACTGCGCCAAAACGGCTCTCCCCGCATTCTGGGGCGCTTTCGGCACTCACCTCTCGCGCTCTCTTATCAAAGCCTGTCTCCTTGACCGCGGCATCGGCCTTTTTTCTCCCGGAAACGCATACAAGCCCAGCATTTTTTCCCATGGGTTGAAAAGCACCCAGCTTGACGTCCGCACATTCCCCCCATCTCTGCCTCATGCGGACGTCGCTCTACAACCCTTCATCCATGTCCGCGCCCGGCTCCGGTCCCATGCCAGCCTCTTCTGCTGTTCCTCTGCCGGAGCTCTCGTCGCCGACCTTTTCTGTCCCTGCCGCAGACTACGCGATGCCGCGAGCCATTCTCGCTCCGCACATGTCTGTTGGCGGACAGGGACCGCCGCCGCTCAGAGCACACGCGCCGCAAAGGACACATCCGATGCCGCTCCTTCCACATTCGGCACATGCAACACATCCGGCGCACGTGATCCGGCCGATGCTGGCTGCACCGCCGAGTCCCGTCGCCGCCGACAACGACAACAATGCCTCGGTCCTGCACCCGGTCTTCTTCACCGAGAACCTGCATCAGAGACAGCCCTTTGTGCCATCTCCGGCAGCCGTGTCGCCCCTGCCGCCGCCCCGTCTCCAGCGCGCACCGCCGGCGCCGCCGCTGCCACATGCCATCAGCCCCGTGGCTCACGGATACATCTACCTTGATCCAGCATGGCAGAGAGCGCGTCGTGTTGGCGGCAGCAAGCTATGATACTGTACATAAGCGGAATTGTTTTTTTTTTTTCTTTTTCTTTTCTTTTTTTATTCGGCTGCGTGCCGTGGAATATACCATACTCGTTATGCATTTCAGGTACTCAAAGGTATTATTTCGTGATGACGTCGAATGTGGCGCGTACTTTTACATATAGCGCATGTGACGCGCCAACATAGCTGCTATATAACCTCGAAATACGCTATAATTCAGTGCTGTCGCAGCCCCGTGGGGGCGCACGTGTCTCCTGTAAACTGCTAAAATAACGCTATAACTTGGAGCTGTTGCCTGTCGTCTTTTTCCGCTGCGTCATCCAATAATCGCAACACATTCGCATCGCCACAATTCGACTGTCTTTGCATCGCATTGACAACCACAGCAACCCCCATCGCCCATTTCGACGCCGACAGAGCATTTTGTGGCCGAGAGGCAGCTAGGTGTTATCCTCATACCCATACTCGCCTGTACACACTACCGCGCAACATCGACGGTCGCCCAACGAGGCGTCACCAGCGTTTTGCAAAATGACCTCTTCGGCTCCTTCAACGCCTCTGCTCTAGTATGTATAGCACGCTCAGCCCGGCCCATCGCTCCCCTTCTACTTGCCCGTCTTGTTCTGCCCCTGGCTAACATCAACAGCGCATGCGTCGCACATAACACCACCATCCTTGCCGAGTGCATCGCCTCCGCCTCGTCCCAAACTTCGTCTCTCGCCTCGCTCATCCTCCCCAAGATCGACCACAAGACCGCGCAGAAGCTCACCTTTACCCATGGCTCCAACCACATCCACTACATTGCCGAGGCACCTGGCTCCGTCGCTGATGCCGGCGACAGCTCCAGTGCCGGCGGCCTGACGTTCCTTGTCGTCGCCGAGGGCTCGCTCGGCCGCCGCATTCCCTTTGCCTTCCTCGTCGCCGTGCGCACGCAGTTCCTCGCCGACTTCGCCCCATCGTCGACCGACTTTGGCGACCTGCCCAACTATGGCTGCGCCGCCTTCAACGGCTCGCTCCGCGCCCTCATGGTCCAGTTTGGCACCGCCTCCGAAGAGGATGCCCTGTCCAGCGTGCGTCGCGACATTGACGACGTGCGCGGCATCATGGGCCGCAACATCGAGTCGCTGCTCGAGCGCGGCGAGCGCATCGACCTGCTCGTCGACCAGACCGACCGTCTCGGCGGCAGTGCCCGTGATTTCCGCATGCGCAGCCGCGGCCTGAAGCGCCAAATGTGGTGGAAGAATGTCAAGCTCATGGCGCTCATGGGCCTTGTCGCCGTTCTCATCATTCTGACCATTGTGCTCTCCATCAAGGCATAAGGCCGGTTGTGCCATTGCACCTTTAATTCGTTTCTATCCTGTCCTTTTTTCACCCTTTTCCGTCTTTTTCCCCATGTCATCTTGTGCCAACTCTTTGTTCATCTCATTTTTCATCCTCATTTTCTCTGTTCCCTTTGTTGCTTTCCTGCCAGCGTTGCCAGGCTGATTTTGCCATACGTCGTGTCTCCTGTACAATACTATGATCTTTATTCTTGGAAATGTATACTTTTAAAAGAATGCAATTGTGTAAACGGCTCTCTTGAAATGTGTATCTCTTCTGTGTTCAGTGCGGAGTAAGATACATGCGTGCTGAATCAAGTCCAGGGACTTTCCCAATTAACGCGCCAAACCTACGCTAGAGTGGCGCTGCCAAAAAGCGCGTTCCTTCCCTACGCGTGCTAAACTTCAATCCATTTAACCTCTTTTCACGTCAACTTCACCATCTTCAACTTGTCTCGAAACATTCGTCTTTCCATCGCCTTCTTGGGCGCCCCGCATCATCTATACCCTGCCTACCTTCTTTCGCCATGCCTTACAACACAACCGCCATCCCGCCGCGGACAGAGGCCACGGGCCAAACCCAGCTGCCATGTGAGTTTTCGTGATGGGCGATCATGAATCGCAAAGCCAAAAAGTGCCCATGGCCGTGGCCATGCATGCAATGGATGCAATAGAGACAATAAGCTGACCGCCAATCAACTACAGTGTCCCGCGTGCGCAAGATCATTGCCCTTGACCCTGACGTCTCCGTCTGCTCCAGCAATGCCGCCTTTGTCATTACTCTGGCCACTGTACGCTCCGACTTTTTTTTTTTTTTAAAAAAAATAGACGACCCTGTTGATTGGAAAAGCCCCCAAGCCGATCTGAATCTGACTGACCATCTTCTAGGAGCTCTTCATGCAGTACCTTGCCTCTGAAGCCCACGAAATGACCAAGCTCGACCGCAAGCCCCGCCGAAACGTCCAGTACCGCGACCTCTCCAATGCAGTATCCCGTATCGACCGCCTCGAGTTTCTCCAGGATGTCGTTCCCACCGCCGTTCCTTTTGGCAAAGTCAAGAACGATGCCGCCGCCACGCAGGCCCGGCTTCGTCGCGGCGGCGGTGACGCGACGGCCGCCAACGGCAGCGCCGCTTCGGCCGGCGGTTCGTCGTCCAAAGCCGCCAGCGGTGGTGCTGGTTCCGGCGGCGGTGGCGGCGGTGCTCGCGGTGGAAAGGGCAGCCGTGCATCGGCTGGCGGTCGCAGCTCGGGCGGTGTCCCCCCAACGGCGATATCAGCGCTCATGACGGACGGCGCCAGCGATGCCGAGACGGGCAAGAAGAGACAGCAGGTGCTCTCGTTTAACATTCTCAACAACAATGACTCGGACGCTGCCACTGACGATGACGATGGCCAAAACGGAGGGAACCACTCCCGCCTTACATTCCGCTCCGCGCGTGCTGGCGACGGCGTGGCGGCGGCTACGGCTTTGGCCCAGGCAGCCGCTGCCTCTGGCACACAAGAGGAGACGGACGGGCCAGACGAGCAGCTCGAGCGCGATATGCGGCGGGCACGAGACGATGGCGATGTTGAGATGCGGGATAGCTAGAAGCACGACCTGCAGCCGCATGCCCTGAGAAGCCCGCCGAGCACCCTGTCTGGCGAGTCGGCAGAATAAAAAGGTGTCCGGTGGAATGAGGACGTCTGCCAAGATACGTCGAGATGCGTCAAAGATACGAGATACTCCATGTGTGTATATATGTTGGAAGAGAAAACACACGCAACCCGTGAATGCAACAAGAAGATACATGAAAACGAACACACGAATAATCCCTTGACAAGAAAAATAAAACAAAAATAAAACTAATCAAAACTCCTGTCCCTTGTGTTTTATTTACAGGCCTTGCTCTCTCCAATCTCATGCAAACGCCGGTACGTAGCCATGCCGTGTGCGCTATTCCCATCCACCTCGCCCCTCATTCACAGACGGAACGTGGTTACCGCCTGCGTATTAACGCGTTGGCATCCCACAGCAGTACTCTCTCGTCCCATCCTGTCGATGCCACCCAACCGCCCTCTCCAAACAGACACCAATCGACGCCCGTTGTAAACTCCGTATGCCGGTTCATGACACCCAGCTCCATGCCCATCCGCACCGGCATCTGCGCCGCCTGCCCAGGCTGTTGTGGTGCTGGCGGTGGAGGCAGCGGCGGCGGCGCCGACCCGTCGGACCAGACACGCACCGTCATGTCGTAGCCGGCGCTGATCAGGATGTCGTGTGCATGCGGACTCCAGGCCAGCCGCCGCACGGCAAACTCGTGGCCCATCATGTAGGACAGCGCGCCGCCCGTCGGATTGCGAATGTCAAACGTCCGGATCACCTTGTCCACGCCGCCCGTCGCAATCACCGTGTCGTTGTACTTGTTCCAGTCGTGCGTCAGGATCTCGGCCGGCGCGCCGCCCATGGCTCCCGGCGGGGGCACGCCGCCGCCGACCAGGTGCGGCAGCGTGGCTGGCGGCGCGTGGACGGGGATCGACGCCACCAAATGGTACTTGGCCGACACGGGCGTGCGCAGGTCAAAGATGCGCAGCTGCGAGTCGCTCGACGCCGCCGACACAATGGCCGGGTTCGACGGGCAGTAGGCGGCCGAGTACGTGCACGAGCCGATGGGCAGCGTGCGCAGCGCCTGGTTGCGCGTCGGCGACCACAGCTTGACCGTGCCGTCCCACGAGCTCGTCAGGAACGAGTCCTTGGTCACGGGGCTCCACGATACCGACAGCGCCTCGCGCTTGTGCTCGTGAAAGTTCATCACGGGGAACGTGTCGACGCCCAGGTCAAACAGCTTGAGCGAGCCGTCGCCGCACGACACCAGCAGCTGGTTTTCGTTGATCTCCGACCACGCCACGTCAAACTGCGCATCGTTGGTGTCCCACGACTTGCCCACCTGCGCGCCCGCGCCTGTCAGCTCCAGCACAAACAGCTTGCCGTTGCCAATGATGCCAAAGTTGGTCGACGACGCCACCGCCACGCGCGAGTCGTAGTATGGCGAGTACTGCACCGCATACGGGTTATAGCCCGTCGTGCGGAACTCGAGCATCGGAGCAGCAGCCATCGTGGTCGTTTTTTTTTTTTGTCTATTCGGGATGTCGTCTTTTTGTTGTGGTGTCGTTGGTAGGGCCGTCCTTTTTACTGTGTTTTCTTCGATGACGTCGACAGCGCGCCTCAGCCTGCTACGTCGTACTCGGACGCGCACCCTCGTGTTGGATGGACAGTCGTTTTATTTTTGTCCCTGACTTCAGTCGGCAGGTGTCGTTGTTGGCAAGCCGTTTAATGCTGGCATGTTGCTCGTTATTGTTGCTTCGATGAACCAAAAACTCCTGCTTCCAGTGGCCAAAATCATGCGCCTCTGCCCTTTCGTCACTGGAAAATCGCACAGGTACCTTTTTGCCTGTTATTACAGGTGCCTCGGCTGAAATGCGGCAGGAGCGGTTCTACCGCTTGCGGGTGCGATAAGATAAGCCGAGCACAGCTACGGAGTATCGTAAAAACATTCATGTGATGTACCCATGTACCCCCCCCCCATCTCACTCACTCACTCTCTCTTCGTACCGCCACGCCTGCCAACGCATCTACACAATTTCTCATCTCAACTCACACCTGCTAGCGTAAAACAAAAACATCTCATAACCATCTCATTCTATCTACACGGCGTCAGACACTGTGTCACAACGGAACGTACCGGTGCCACGGCCGAACACCAGTGTCTCTCGCAAGCCCCAACCGATGGCTACAGAAAAAAGAGTGCATGGGGCAAAAGCTTTCGTCCGCCCTGGGCTGCAAATTTCAACGCTAAAAAAATTCCCCGTGGGGGGGCCTTGTATGGTTTTTTTGCTGGCTTGCCAGCAAATGCAACACACACCTGTACTCGTAGTCCGGGATCACGCGCTGACTCGGAGCTTCAGCGAAACGTCCGCCAGACACCGTCGTGCCAACCTTGTAATATATCGGGGCTCTGCAAAGTAAAAGCTCATATAAAAGTTAAATGAAAATGGTGTTGTACATCTCGTACAAAGACATCTTGCTTCATCCAACGACATAACGCGAACCCCATCGTTATTACCATATATTTTTAGTGCTCGCAACAAATGCCATCGTGAGATTCTCGCCAGTCAAAGATACATGCTTCTTGTACCTCTGTAATTACATCACGTGACTGGACCTCGAAGCTCGCCAAGATGGGAACTGAAGTGCGAAGCGATGCGACCTGCAGGGAGACGGCGCTGGTGCTCCGGTAGGTCTATGCTGTATTGGAAGAGTGGTGCGGCTGATCTCTCTCGCTGTGTCTCTCTCACTCTTTTTTTTTTTTCGACGTGCCGTTGGTACCTATGTCCCAACATAAACCATACGGAGTACACCCGTCTTTTGGTGCCAGATCCGAGCTGAAAATGTGTGTGTCTCTATAAACTTATTACCTATGCATGTACCTACGTACCCAATCTCGTTCTTTGTCCATACATTACACAAAGCACTGTGAATTGTGTGAGCTTCGAGTTCTGTGCATCGTGGCTCCCCTTTTCTCAAGAGCTCCAGCAGTGTCAAAAAATCCGTGCAGCGCAAGATACAGTGAATATTACAGTGCCCCAGTTTGCGGCCTCAGCCGGTCCTCGCGATCTCTCCCCCTGGCCAACCACAGGCTGCCATCTGCACCCTTCTCCACTTCTAGCTTTTAGTGCCTCGTAGTGCAGCTGCACGTCTGCCGCAAGGCCTGAGCTATCCAGACCCGGCTCCACAACGTGGCCGCTTTCCCCTTTCTTAGTGTGGCTGTCCACCAAGTACGTACCTTTTTTTCGTCCTGTCGTTCCTTTGCCTTTTTTAGTGTCGACACGAAACCCCCTTTTTCGCGTCGACAGGGATGTGGCCCACGCAACGGCCACAACTGCCAGGTCTCCCAGCAGCTGCTCCTGCCCTTTTCCACCTGCGCCAGCGCGACTCCCTCGCATCCCCCTGCCCCCCTTTCCCGTGCTTCTGGTCGCTCCTTCCCAGTGCCGCGCCCCTACTGTGCGTCGTTTCTCTCCCCCCCATTTCCCACACTAACCCCTATTTTCCTCTTTGCAATTTCCCCTTCTAGCCACATCGCCTGGCTCCTCCCCTAATTCTCCTCTACCACTATTTTCACACTCACCTTCGCTCCTTCCCGTTTCTTTCTACACAGCTTTTTCGCGATACCCTCGCTGCCTGCCATCGTCAATTGCCGCCCTCGTCATACAGGTGCCTTCATAAACCTGCTCCGACAGACCTCCTCCGGCTCTTCCTTACTCGCACGATCGTTGGCCTTTCTTTCCCTTCGCCGTTCGCTTGCCATATAATTTTTTAATCGCCTCTTTGGTACGTGCATTGTCGGACGGGAACCTTGGTCGTCGGCCAGCAACCATCCGCTCCTTCCTCTGTTTCTCTCCGGAGCTGCGCCAGCCTGGCAAACGAAGAAGCTGCGACTGTTCTCGGCGCTTGCGCCTTCCGCTGTTGTGCTCCAGCACCTACCGTCGTGACGCGTTTGGCGCAGTCGTGGAAGTGGCCGGGTTGTATCGCACCTTCCCTCCTGCATCGCGTGTCACCGCCACACCATCGCTTTCTCCGTTGTCTATGCTGCGGCAAACAGCTAATACTTTGTTCCTCGCTGCAGGCTCTTTTTCTCTTTCGCACCTTCTTTCCAGTCCAGAACGACTTGTTCTTCATTTACAATGGGTAAGACTTTTTTTCGTTGTTCTCTATACAGCTTCGTGATGTCCATTGGAAAGAAGCCCGTCGTTGGGTCGCGCCTTCCTTTCTCTGCTGCTTGCTTGTCCATCGCAGCTTCCGTCTGCAATGTCCACAGGTGCTCAGACTTGCCTTTCGTGTACGCTTTCCGGCTGCCCTGGGCGACCTGGCACCTTCCTCGAAAGCTAGCTTAACGGCTCTCTCGCGGCAACAACAAACAGATGTCTCCCCCCTGTTCACCCAACATCTCGCCTTTCCATTGTCGTGGTGTCGGTTTTGCAACATCCCATCACCAAAGCCAAGCACGCCGCCGGCATTCATCCGATCCGAGTTGGAGGGACCGATAAACCCGACTTGCTTTCCATTTCTGCCCAATCTGTTAGCCATTGGCAGCCCAATACGCCTGTTCTAGCAAAATCATATCCAACTACCATTCCCGGCATCATGCATTTTGATCTCGCCAGCCACGTCAAGGCGCGCTCGCGCAGCGCCCAGATCGAAAAGACGCTCGTCAACATGGCCACCCTGGGCGGCACCCTGTCTCTCAAGGACAGCAAGAAGTCGCCTCCCCGTCCTCTGCCCGCCTCGCGCTCCAGCACACTTCCCCTGGGCGAGAACAGCAACCTCAACAACGTTGGTGCCGCTACCAAGAACAGCCTGCGTGAGGGCTTGTGCGCCACACTCCGAGGCGGCGGTCGTCCTGAGGTTCCCCCCAAGGACGATCTTGCCATTACTGCCCCCGTTCCTGAAGTTCGCGTCCCTCGTGGCCCGGAGAGCGCCCCGCAGCTGTCGCCAATCAAGCCCATCACCTATGAGGAGCTTTATGTCAGCCACGACATGGACAGCGATGTCCAGCCCGAGCCCGAGGAGCCAGTGGAACAAGTGGACGTTGTCGAGATTACGACAGAACTCGAGCCCGAGAGAATTGACCTGCCCGAGTCAACGGTTGCATCGTGTTAGCATCTCTCCTCTTTCCCAGCACTACTATGCATATCTGGACTGGACAAGCATTTTTTTTACTCCAAGCATCAGCACTCGCTCCGACAGGCATCTTTCCATGGACATTTTTAACTTTCATGTGCTGTCTTGTGGCAGTATTTTTTTTTCTTATTCTACATGAGCATCTTCGCTAACATCTTGTCACAGCTGCAAACGGTTCCATGGCTTCGCCAACTCAGGCACCCGTGTCCACTGTTCCCACGAGCAGTAAGTTTTATGCACTCTTTTTTTCCCCCCAAACCTTTCAAGATTGGGTCATTTTGCTAACGTGCTCTCAGGCGTGACCGAGTCGCAGAACATCGTCCGCCGGAAGCTCACCGGCTACGTTGGCTTTGCCAACCTGCCCAACCAGTGGCACCGCAAGAGTGTGCGGAAAGGTTTCAACTTCAACGTTATGGTTGTTGGTACGTATTCGCCATGTCTCTCGTTCCGAGGAATGCACTTGCTAACCAGCATCAGGTGAATCCGGCCTCGGCAAATCCACGCTCGTCAACACCCTGTTCAACACCTCGCTATACCCTCCCCGCGAGCGCAAGGGCCCCAGCCTGGACATCATCCCCAAGACTGTCACCATTCAGTCCATCAGCGCCGATATCGAGGAGGCTGGTGTCCGTCTCCGCCTGACCGTTGTCGACACTCCCGGCTTCGGCGACTTTGTTAACAACGACGAGTCGTGGCGCCCCATCATTGACAACATCGAGCAGCGCTTCGACGCTTACCTGGATGCCGAGAACAAGGTCAACCGTATGAACATTGTTGACAACCGCATCCACGCCTGCGTCTTCTTCATCCAGCCCACCGGCCACGCCCTCAAGCCCCTCGACATTGAGGTCATGAAGCGCCTCCACACCAAGGTCAACCTGATCCCCGTCATTGCCAAGTCCGACACCCTCACCGACGAGGAGATCACCGCTTTCAAGCGCCGCGTATGTTACCTTTCTTGTCTTGCCAGTTATATGCCCTTATCTAACTATCCAGATTCTCGCCGACATCCAGCACCACAAGGTCCAGATCTTCGAGGGCCCTCGCTACGAGCTCGATGACGAGGAGACCATTGCGGAGAACAACGAGATCCTGTCCAAGGTTCCCTTCGCCGTTGTTGGTGCGACTAACGAGATCACCACCGCCGACGGCCGCAAGGTCCGTGGTCGTGGCTACCCCTGGGGTGTCATTGAGGTCGATAACGAGGACCACTGCGACTTTGTCAAGCTTCGCCAGATGCTCATCCGCACCCACATGGAGGAGCTCAAGGAGCACACCAACAACATTCTCTACGAGAACTACCGCACCGACAAGCTGCTGCAGATGGGTGTCTCCCAGGATCCTAGCGTGTTCAAGGAGGTCAACCCCGCTGTCAAGCAGGAGGAGGAGCGTGCCCTGCACGACCAGAAGCTCGCCAAGATGGAGGCCGAGATGAAGCTGGTCTTCCAGCAGAAGGTCACCGAGAAGGAGTCGAAGCTCAAGCAGAGCGAGGAGGAGCTGTACGCTCGTCACCGCGAGATGAAGGAGCAGCTCGAGCGCCAACGCCAAGAGCTCGAGGAGAAGAAGTCGCGTCTCGAGAGCGGTCGCCCGCTGGAGAAGGAGGGCAAGCGGAAGGGTTTCTCGCTGCGTTAAGTCCCGAATTGCCACCCGCCCGACCATTTGGGTACCCGGGTTTTGCTGCACAGCTTTGTCTGGGATTGCGTCTATTTATGGGCGTTTCTTCTCGCAAAGCTCTACATTCCTTTTACGGCACTCCTCTTTCTTTGTTCTTTCCTATATGACCTATGCTGGTGCTGCAGCTGCTTTTCCTCCTCCCTCAGCAGCGAAGCACTTTCCCGACCACTCTTCGGTTTTTTTTTTTTTTATGTCATCAGATTCCCTTTCCAAGCCTCGTTGCGCATTTCCCAATTTCTTTTGTGTGTTCTTCTTAATTACTTCTTTTTCCTCATTTCTCGAGAACAAGGCGAACTACTACTAGCTTTTCCCCCCCACGGCGGTACTCAACAAAAAAAAGATTGTTTGCACAAGTTGGCGATACATGGGAAGGGTAGGCAAGGGTGGGCAGTGATGGCATGAGCCTCAATAATCACGGGCATAGCAGATCATGCCAGGTCGTCTATTGGCCAGTTGACAGGTCTCATGCCCGACACTGCCTACTGCTCGCCTTGTCTTTTGGTATGGAGTTCAGCGATGTCACCGAAAAATGGAGCGCGTTGCCTTCTTCCTTTGGCTGTGTTTTGAACGATGAGAGGGTGGGCTCACACCCATTGTCAAGTCGCTTGGCTTTCACATCCGGGATTACTATGTATTTTTTCCCGCTATTGGTTTGTTTCTTTTTGTTTCTGTTTTATTCACTTTTTTTCTCCTTTTTTGCTATTCTGCCGTGTCATTTTAGTTATTACCGTCTGCTCTTGTTTTTGTTTCCTTACGTGTCTGCTGATAGGTAAATAAAAGTAAGATTTAATCAACAGCAATGATTGCGGTGGTGTGATGCGGTACATATGTGTATACCCTATGAGCCTATGGATGGTCATTTACAGACGTATTTTCGCTAAGAACCTAGTCCGGGCATATATGGAAAAACATAAAAAATAAAATGAAAACAAAAACAGTACGGGCACGTGTGTCATTTCTTGAGGGGCAAAACGTCTTTTTGTATGAACTTTTATATTATACATTGCTTCTGTCGCATAACGACGCCCTCTAACGTCGCCGCAGGTACCAGTTAAAGGCCAGCTGGTACAGCTCGTCGGGGAAGGGGGCTGGTACCTCGGACTCGCCGGGCCGAGCCACCGGGTGTCTGAGGTAGACAGCGGCACAGATGTTCTGGTTGACCTCGAGGTAGCGGGGGATAAATGCAAAGCCAGGCATCCAAGGGCGTGGCCGCCACGGTGTCGCGTACGGTTTCGACGGGTCGTAGGGGTTTTTGGCATCCAGAGCCAGCAGCTCTTGGAAGCGAGCCTTCTCCTCCTCGGTGAGGTTGGCATTGTTCTTTGCTGTCTTGCTGACGGCAGCATCGTCGGCTTCAGCGTCAGCTTCGTCGGCCTCGGCCTCGGCCTTGCTCGGGGTGGGCAGAGTCGCCAGCAGGTCGGCAAGCTTGTCGACAATCTCGGACGTATCCGGCGCGGCGACCTCCTTGGCCGGAGAGCCCTCGGGCGCATTGAGCGAGGCGGTGGCCTTGGATACAATCTTGCGGGCATCCTTGACAAAGGCCCGCAGCTGTCTCTTGCGCTTCACAGACAGTGATTTGCTGCCTTCGGCCAGGAGCTCTTTCACGCGCGTGGCCAGGACGGGCAGCTCGCTGACGGCCTTCTGGTTGGCCTTTGTTGCGGCCTGGGCGACATCTTCGCTGCCCTCGCCCGCCTCGGCCTCTGCTGCACCCTCGTCAGCGGCAGCCTCTTCTTCTGGCTCTGCCTCCTCGGCCTCTTCTGACGACTTGTTCGGACGGCCGCTACCGTCGTCAGCGCGGCGTCTGTGCTTCTTGGCGCCGGTGGCAAAGAGGACGCGCTCCACGTCCACCTGGAACAGATCGCCAGGGTTGAGAAGGTAACCAGGGTAGATCATCTGAGAACAAAAAGAAAAATGTTAGAAAATATACAGGCCACAACGTCACAAACGCATCACGTCACGCAAGCATTGGAACCCCACCTTCTTGCCGTTGACGGTGACAGCACCATGGACAACAAACTGACGCGCCTGGCGCGCACTGCTGGCAAACATGGCCCGGAAGACTGCAATGTCGAGACGGCGCTCCATGGGCGCAAACATCATGGGCATGTAGGGCGTGTTGAGCTTGGAGGTCTGGTTGGTGCCGGCGCTGGGCTCGAGCCGTTCGCGCTCGTCGGGGTGCTTCTGCAGACCGCTGCCGCGACCGGCCGCCTGCTCGGAACCGTCAAACTCGGCCATGTAGCGAGGGTCCATGTTGACGACCGAGGGCAGGCGGCGGCTGAACATGCGCTCCCACTGGCGCTCCTTGATGTGCTCGCCGTGGTAGGCACGCACCATGGACTTGGCGTACCATTTTTGCTGGAAAAAGGTGCGGCTCGGCAGGTTCTGGATTTTGATGTTTCGTTGGATGTTGAAGAGGTTGTACTTGTTCCACGTTTGGCGCGCGCGCTGAAAGACTTTTGTCAGTGATCCCGTTCTGGAAGCATATGGCGAGATCATGAGAGAGATCTCTCGCTCCCCTCCTTTTGGGAGAGGAGCTTCTCGAAGAGTGTCTCCGTGTCGTCGGGAAAACTCACCGGTCGCCGCAGGCCGTGGAAACGGAATGTTCTTCTCAACTTCATGGTGGAAGTCTGGTAAACGAAGCCGCCAGAGGTCAATTGACAGGGACGGGCGCGTGAGGGGGGCGCGGGACACCGGAATTCGTCACGGTGCTGCTGCTTTCGTCGCCGGGGCCTCGTTTGCGGTCGTTGGCTGTCGTCTGGTGTGACGGGAAAAAATTGTCTCGTAACTGCCGCGGGAGCTAGCGCGTGATCGATACCGTGATGCACACGTGACCCCGCCTACAAGCCTGCCCAGGGAGTATGAACGGCGCATCAATTCTGGTGAACGTTTGTGTTGTCTTTGTATTATTATTTCATATGCTTTGTATTGTTCTTTAGGATTTTCTTGTTTCTTGTTTTTTAAGTCAATTTTATCGTGAGTTTTCTTCCGGACATCTCGCCCAGAGCACATAAAGATAGAGGTGTAATCCCTGAACTCCATTACAAAAAAAGTCACAAAAAAAAGAGTATCGTCGTCTGCCAGAGAAAAAAAAAAAAATAGAAAAAAAGGGGAAATATTTTTTTTTATTTTTTTATCTAATTTTCGTTATATTATCAGCGCTCAAAGAAAACACAAATGCCAGGAATTATCGAGATCTTGATGGCACACAGATGAGCTGACTCATCCACCGATGTAAATTCCACGTGATAAGTCACAGGCGATAAGCGGCTCTAAGATTTTTTTCCTTTGGCGCTACTGCACTATCCAGTCGCGTATCCTCGACAACTCTCAACTTTTTTTTTGCGACTCGCCCATATATACAAACAAACAAACCTTAAAAACTTTTCCCACTTCACTTCTTTCATTCTATTGTTCATACCTAATACCAATTGAAAATACCGGCAACGCATAATACCCATACACATCCCAACACCTCACAAACACCTATTTAATCATGAGCGCCGACGCACCTGTTGCTGCTGTCGCCGAGGCGGCGCAGCCGGACGAGACCGTCGCACCTGCTGTTGAGGCCCCTGTCGAGGCTACCGAGACCAAGAAGGAGGAGACCGAGGTGCCGGCCAACGGCGGCAAGGCGGCCAAGAACAACAAGTTTGATCCCAGCGTTCTGCCCGAGTCGGAAGACCACGCTGCGATCCGGACTCAGGTGAGCTTCAGCCTTGACGACAATGTGATTCGATCGCATGTGGCCATCGTTGGACGATATGCTAACTCTCGTCTCAAAGGTGCACTTTTACTTTAGCGACAGCAACCTTCCGACTGACAAGTTCCTCTGGGAGCTCACTGGTGGTGCCGAGAACAAGCCTGTCGAGCTGAGCAAGATCTGCCAGTTTGGCCGCATGCGCCGCTTCAAGAACCGCGACGCCGTTGTTGCTGCTCTGCGCGAGAGCAAGTTCCTGACCATCAGCGGCGAGGCTGGTGCTGAGGTGATTGCCCGTAAGAACGCGTACAACCCCGACCGGCCTCGGAGCAAGATCGACGCCGCCACCGTCTACGCCAAGGGCTTCGGCAACGAGGAGCCTACCACCCAGATCGACCTCGAAAAGTTTTTCAGCGAGTTTGGCACCGTCAACGCCGTCCGTCTTCGCCGCACTGGCGACAACACCTTCAAGGGCTCCGTCTTTGTCGAGTTTGAGACCCCCGAGCAGGCCGAGGCCTTCCTCAAGCTGGACCCCGCGCCCAAGTGGAAGGACCAGGAGCTCAAGGTCATGTCGAAGCCGGCTTATGTCGCTGAGAAGTCGCAGCTGATCCGCGAGGGCAAGATCGAGCCCAACACCAACAGCGCCCAGCGCTTCTACGAGGGCCGTGTTGTTGGCGGCAACCGTGGTGGCCGTGGCCGCGGCGGGTTCCGCGGCCGTGGCGGTCACGGCAACGGCGGCGACAAGGGTGACTGGAAGAAGCGCCGTGACGACGACCGCAAGAACGGTTTCCGCGGTGGTCGCGGCCGTGGTGGCCGTGGTGGCAACAACGGCCCGCGCGACCGTAACGAGGAGCGCAAGGCCCAGGAGAAGTGAGTAGAAGACCTTTTCTCCCCTTTATGTTTTTGGCTTCCTTTTTTTTTGACACTTATACTAACATGTACCGCAGCGGTGGCAAGCCTGTTATCCAGACGACCAATGACAAGGGCGAGGCTGTCGAGAGCAACGGTGTCAAGCGTGCCCGCGAGGACGACGCCGCCGCGGCACCTCCGGCCAAGAAGGTTGAGACCTCGGCCGAGTAGACTGACTGATGGACACACACGGACCCTCTTGGGACCAAAAAAAGTCTGGGGAAGTCTTGGGCCAAGAAAAAAAGAGAGAGAAGAAAAGAAAAAACGGCATTGGCGGGCCGGCCCCGCGCGATTCAACCACGGATCGGTTTTGCATTCTGTCCCACTTGCCACGAGGGAACAAGGGGCGTGGGTTTCATCATTGCAGCTTCCTGTACTATTTTGTTTCTGTTTACCTTGTACTTCTTGTACCATTTCATTTGTCGATTGTTTATTCTCCCATCTTTTGAGGCGTTTTTTTTTTGTTTTCTTTTTTGTAAAGGTGGTTAGGGAAAACCGGTTCCGATAGGAATGAGAAAAAATAGCGAAAAATAGCAAAGGCGACAAATAAATCAAATAATCGAAAAGAAAGCACACAAATCGAAAAGCAACAGCATGACCAGTGCTTTACATGGCTAGCGTTATGCGTGATGTAATGGAATATGGGGAGGTGAATTATCATGTAGAGAACGAATATCTTAGGCACCAGTGCATTAAGGGGTTCTTGAATCGTACTTTTGCATGAGCAAGCTGACTGATACCGTTCCCGTATAGCCTGTCCATCAGGAACATATTACTTTCCCTCTATTGAATGTTCTTTTACCGCAGGGATAAAGTAGACGCCGTTCTTAGATAGTGGCTGCATATGTCCGGCTATGAACCTTTTCGCTTTTACGCCGTAGAAACGAAGAAAAAGAAAGTGAAATATAATGAGTTCCAGAATATGCTTCTCCATCCTTGTCAGCTTTGCTTTTCGTTTATCTCCCCCCACCACGGAGTGTGGTGAGTTTCTGTCATCTATTCATAAATCTGCGTCGTAAGCCCGGACAAATCGACTTCCATAGTTTTCTGTGCACCGCCGACGCAGGCGACAAGGCTGTGCATTTGTGCATTGGGAAATTGAAAAACCGAGAGCCTTGTCTTGCCACCGTGCAACGACGCGTCAATGCGGAGCACGTGACCCCAACTGCGCCGTCGTTTGCGCCGTCTACACTCGGCAACCGGCACCGGTGCAGCTCAAAAAGCGGAGAAACGGGATAAAGTGACCCACTTTTAGATCGCACCTTGACCCTTTTCTTCCTTGTCAGATACGGGAATGCGCAAAATCAAAGGGCACTTTTTTATCTACAGAGTATCTCGCAGCTCCATGTTTCTGAATTTTGCTCGTGTTATCGCCGACTTTGACGAGTCTGAAAGTGCTATTATACATCCAGCAGGCCGCCGTGATACGGACGTACTCCGTATACACGTAGATGATTCCTGCATGCCATGTATTATGATATGATAACAAACGCTGTCTTGCATCGTGGCCTCCTAAAAAGGGACAAGACGCTCCGGGCCTTTCAGCAAAGCTATTTTCAGCAAAGCCTTTCAGCAAAAGGTTCGGCGTGCCAAGACTTTGGGATTCGGGCAAAAGGGGTCCGGCCACACCGATACGCACCGTTCACGGCCGCTCATTTGCTGTCTGCAGGTGCGTCGGATATGCGTCGTGCAGCGCAAAGGGAGGCCAGCCACAGCGGCAAACCGGTTGCACAAGACGGCGTTTTGTTGGGCTGACGTTGTGCACATACATCTTGTGCACATCTATGCCAACCTATTTTGACAAAAATAAGGTGGCCTTGAGCTGTGAATGGACTGAACGTTTTTTGGACGGTGGTCCACGCCGTCGCACCTTCCTCTTTTGCGCATTGCTCGCGTTGAACTCCGCTCCTGCCGTCTTTGTCACTAGCGCCCGAACGCTCGTCCTTAATAATAGTGGGTCCTGCCGGTTCGGCATCGTTTTGCCGTGGAGACTAATAGCTTTTTTTTTTTTTTTTTCCATTTTTTTCTTTTTGTACTTCGAGAAGCACCTATCTTTCCACGGCGCAAGGAAGACGGAGAAAAAGAAAGAGGCCGTGGAGGCCGAATTTTCACTCTCAAAGTGGAACATTATCGCGAGAAAAAATTTCTCGAACAACTGTGTACCTGCATGGGGGAGAAATTGGTCGATACGGATTATGCGCCGCGACGACAGTGACGTGTAAAAGGCCTCCCTCGACCGGCGGTCTTTTCCTTGTACTCTCCGAGGGCCGTGGCCGTGTCTCTGCCGCGTGCGCTCAGTACGAGTACTTAGAAGAGCGATGCCGTACGGGGGAGTGCACGTAGAATGTACCCCCCCTGTAAAAAAAAAAAAAGGAAGCTAAACAAGCGTCCGTGTTGTACAAGCGAGTACGGAGTAGGCAATATTTCGCCTCGGGATCCTTTTTTTATGAATTTCACCGTTGGGCTACCTCCTCTTTATTTTCTTCCCCCTGTTTTTTTCTTTCTTTGCCCTCCCGTGAAAGCTATTTTTGACAAGCTGTCTTGGATATATCTTTTCTTTCTTTTCATGATTCACCTTTACTTTGAAGCTTTGAATTCTCCTGACACAGCATCAGGGATATATACCTTTCCCACGGACCCCTTTTTATGCAACAACTTGTCCACGCCCTTTCG
Source organism: Intubia oerlemansii (assembly GCA_020002355.1). Taxonomy (NCBI): domain Eukaryota; kingdom Fungi; phylum Ascomycota; class Sordariomycetes; order Ophiostomatales; family Ophiostomataceae; genus Intubia; species Intubia oerlemansii. The sequence continues at coordinate 149,205 of JAGKRZ010000006.1, forward strand.
ATTGAATATCTCTACATTCTCACAGCAAAAGCCTTCTCACACCCAGCGGATCGACTAACTTGCCAAAACCTTGTTGATCCTTTGACCAACTCTATTTCCTATATTGCACCTACTTGCATCTACAACGCAGCATTCATTGTCCCTATACTATTTTATTTCTCTCTCTCTCTTTTTTTTCTGAAAGAGAAAAGAAATACACATAGGTACACACACATCACACAATCACACACAAATGGCGTCAGCATCCCACACGGAGGGCTCTGACGCCCCCAAGGCCCAGCAGCAAACCGAACAGCCGCCGGTTGTCGACAAGGAGGATGACATTTACGAGCGCCCGCACGTCCACGACGACTCAGACGACAGCAGCAGCACACACAGCGAAATCAGCCGCCCGCAGACCAACGACAAGGAGACACGGACACGGAGACGCTCCATCATCTCGACACTTTCACGGAGCCGGTCGCGTGCCCAGTCGCAATCGAGATCCCGGCGCGGCTCGATAGGCGACAGTCTCCCCCCCGTCACCCGCACAGTCTCTGATGTTCGTGATGGAGTGCATTACCGTCGCGATGTAGCCATTGGCCACATTGAGCACGAGGAGAAGCACGACCGCGAGGGCGTCTCGGCACCGGGCATGCCTCACCACATGGATGTCGACCTGGAAAAGGGACTGTCGTCGTCGGGCGACACTGACGGTGATGCCACTTCCTCTGAAAAGGCGGCTGTCGTCGCCTCTGCTGCTGGTGTTGGTGCTGGTGCCGGTGCCGGTGCCGGCAATGGCTCGACTCCAGGAGCGGCCGGCGGCGCAGCTAGCGGCAGTGGCGCTGAAGACGAGGACCCCAACCTGGTCAAGTGGAACGGCCCTGACGACCCCGAGAACCCCAAAAACTGGACGATGCGCACCAAGTGGGCGGCTGTCTTTATTGTCAGCCTGTTCACGTTCATCTCGCCCGTGTCGTCGAGCATGGTGGCGCCGGCGCTGCCCGACATTGCGCGCGAGCTCAACATCCCCAACTCGACGGAGCAGTTGCTGACGCTGTCGATTTTCATTCTCGGCTATGCGGTCGGCCCGCTGTGTCTGGGCCCGCTGAGCGAGCTGTACGGACGCGTGCTGGTTCTGCAGTTGGCCAACCTCTTCTACCTCTTTTTCAACCTCGGCTGCGGCCTGGCGCGCACGCGCGGCGAGATGATTGCCTTCCGCTTCCTGTCGGGCTTTGGCGGCTCGGCGCCGCTGGCGATCGGCGGTGGTGTGCTGGCCGACCTGTTCACGGCCGAGCAGCGTGGCCGCGCCGTGTCCATGTACTCGCTGGCACCGCTGCTGGGCCCGGCCGTGGGCCCGATTGCGGGTGCCTTTATTGCGCAGAACACGACATGGCGGTGGGTGTTTTACGCGACGACGATTGCCGACGGCGCCATCCAGGTGGCGGGTCTCTTTTTCCTGCGCGAGACGTACGCGCCCGTGCTGCTCGAGTGGAAGCGCGACCGGCTGCGCAAGGAGACGGGCAACATGGCGCTGTACACGTCGTTTGACAAGGCGCGCGAGGGCGGCGTGGCGCGCGTGCTGCGGCGGGCGCTGAGCCGGCCGTTTGTGCTGCTGGGCACGCAGATCATCGTGCAGGTGCTGGCGCTCTACATGATGTATCTGTATGGCCTGATGTACCTGCAGCTGGCCACGTTCCCGACGCTGTGGGCCAATGTGTACCACATGTCGCAGGGCACGGCTGGTCTTCACTACATTGCGGCCGGCCTGGGCTTTGGTCTCGGCGCGCAGATCCTGGCGCCCGTGCAGGACCGCATGTACGCCTACCTCAAGCGCAAGTACAACGTCTCCGTCGGCCGCCCCGAGTTCCGCGTGCCGACCATGGTGCCCGGCGCGCTGCTGGTGCCCATTGGCCTGCTCGTGTACGGCTGGTGCGCCGAGTTCAAGACGCACTGGATCGGCCCGGACATTGGCATGGTGCTGCTGACCATGGGCGTCATTGTCGGCTTCCAGTGCATCCAGGGATACCTCGTCGACACCTACACCAACTTTGCGGCCAGCGCCGTGGCCGCCGCGACCGTGCTCCGCTCGATTGCCGGCTTTGGCTTCCCGCTGTTTGCGCCGGAACTGTACAGCTCGCTCGGCTACGGCAAGGGCAACACGGTGCTGGCCGTGGTTGGTATTGTCATTGGATGGCCCGCGCCGTTTTTGCTGTGGAAGTATGGCCCATACCTCCGTGCAAAGAAGGTGGCTTTCCAGGGCTGAGGATGGGATGGCTGTTGAATGACACAGCTGGCTGCTTTTTGTTTTCTCTAAAAAGTGATTTTTTGTTTTTCGTTTTGTTTTTCATTACCTACCTACCTTGTCCCTTTACATTTCTTACACCTCTTACATTCGCCCCCTTTTTTTCCTTTTGATTTTCATGACATATCTTCTTCTTGCCTTCACTGCTTTATATATTGTTTTCTTGTATTGGTTTATAATAGTTTGTCGATTTGGATGATTTTTGGGATTTACCCGCAGGCATAGAGAAGCGAGCAAGCAATGATACGAGTAATACACAATATACACAACCTATATACACCAATCAATTGTCGGACACTTACACACGAAATCTGAGCACACACAAGCCCCTGTTGCACTTTGTAAAGCTTAACGTGCAGGTACCTTTTTTGGCGTCACGTTGCACATATCGGAGTAAGATACATACAGGGAACCATGCCCTTAAACGCCCCGCGACCCGCGAGGGAACGCGGATGGAAGCGAAGGTGCGATCGGCTATGTGCAACGGTTTCCGGCACACAAGTGTATGTCTCTGACGTCGTTGCACGGTGCTCGCATGGCCATGAACGGAAAGCGCAACGAAGTCACGGTCAGCTGCACGGCAGGAGCGATGACGTGCCCCTTCCTCATGGACGTTGTCTTTACCCGAATGACTCTTGCTCTTATTTCCCATTCTTTCCCTTTTGTTCCCCTTTTGTCTGCCCTCTACCTTTGCTGAGTCTCGCCTCGGATTTTAGAATACACGCACCTCCGCAGCCCATTACGCCACCAACCAAAGCTCCCTGTGCTGATCTTACAAAGGATGGGGCCCAGTCAGCTGGGTCCAGGGTTACGAGTTTTGTATGCTCGTACTCCGTAAGCTGCAACGTCGATGCCGATGTCGGTCACTGCACGAATCGACAACGACAAGGGAAAGGATTATGCAGCGGAACTGGGCGACGGGATAATGGGGAGGTTGCTTGATGAAAGCGCAGACTTTACAAGGCATCGAAAGGCGGAGGACCCAAGCCACGATGGCATGATGACACAAAGGCAGTGCCAATGGCTGATCGGGCAGGTCTAGACCTGCAAAAGCAGGAAAGCAGGAAAGGAAGGCACGCTGAGTTACCGAAGCTGCTGGAGCTGCTACATCCTTTTCTTTTGATTTCTTTTCCTTTGGCGGTCCTATTCGGTCAGCCCGATTTGCCCCAGACGTGCAACGATATCGGACCTGCTCTGTTTCTTCATCTGTTTCTTCGCGTCTTTCTGCATCGGTTGCGCAACGGAGCTGCCAAAATAAGAACTGGACGGATAATTGACAGGCCTTGGCAAGCCTCCTCCGACTGGCCACAGCCTGCGTGTCATACCGGAAGTGATGATCTGCAGGTCCCAAAACGGTCGTTGCGGCCGGCAAAACATGGAGCCGCATTGCTTTCATAATGTGTAAAGTAAAAAGTCCCCCTAGAGCCCCAGTAGGCCCTCATGAGACGCCATAACACCCCATAACGCCCCCGTAACGCCCTCTTACAGCGCTTTACTTCGGCGCCGTTGCCGGCTAGCGAGTGTCTTGCTCGGCCCAATTTGGGCCAATGAACTGCGTTACAGCGTACTTTTCTAGCCTAATAGCGGCTTAGCGCGGCCTTGCTCCGCACTATCCTACCCCCACCCCTCTCCGCCCTAGAAGACCTTTTCGCCCTTTTTGCCCTGCAGTTCGAGTGTAACCCAGGCATAGGACAGGCCCCCCTGCAGTTTCAGTCGACCGCAGACACTAACGACGCTGATTCGCAGCGCAAAGACGACATCATTGCGCAACAAAGGACTCGGTTTGCCTTTTTACCTTTTTGGCCTCGAGACGCTTCTTTTTTTTTTTTTTTTTTTAAAAAAAAACTTTTTTTATATTATTGATATTTGATACGAGAGATATTAATTCTCACGTACATTTGCACTGCACTCGGCCCCGACATCGTCATCCGCCGAGACGGTGCCGACAATAGCAATTTCTATTTTCTGCCTCGATCATTCGTCATCGACGGCCAGGACGGTCAGACGACTTCATCTGCCGTCACGGCCTGCCTTTTTATTGCTCGCCATTCATATTTGTCCGCCAGCCCACACCCTCTCCTCGTTTCAGCGGCCATCAAACATGTGCGAATCGGGCGCCGCCCTTCTCGTCACTTGACCGGCAGCGCAAAACAACCCTCCGCGGCCCGCCAGGTCTGTCAGGTCTGGCAAAGTCCGTCAAGGCCAATAGTTGCGCGTGCGGCTGTGGTCTTGCATTGCCGTTGATCAGCATCGTTGATCATCATTGTGAAACACACGCCGTGAACCCAACTCTGTCACCACCGTTAGGGTCGTCACCGCCGTCGCCCGCCGTCACCCCCCCGATTGTCAAGCATCGCATCGCAACTCTCACGCCATGGACGGCCACGACCCTCATTCTTCTCGGCCCATCTACGGGGCGCCGGGGTACCAACAATCGTCGGATCCATACTTGTCGTCATCGGCGGCGTCGGGATTCAGGGACTCGGCCGGCCCGGCCATTGCAAATGATTTTTCCGGGGCCGACTTTTACGCCGCAGATAACTTGTCCAGCATCCCTTCTGGTATCCCTTCTGGCATCCCTTCTGGCATCTCCTCCGAGATGCAAGCCATTTTGTTCCCTGACATGGCTCGCCAATCTTCAGCTTCACCGCTTTCTGCCGGCGGCTCGTCGTCTGACCGAGCAGCCTCTGCGCATGTGCCTCTGGCCCCGTCAGCACACCCTCCAGCACCCACGTCGGCACCCACGTCCGCCCCGGCGTCAACAACCGGCCGGAAAAAGACGCGGCGGAATGCCGACCCCGCGACGCACAAGCGACGCTGTGTGAGCACGGCCTGCGTGGCCTGCCGCAAGCGCAAGTCCAAGTGTGACGGCGCTCTTCCCAGCTGCGCCGCCTGTGCCAGCGTCTACAGCACCGAGTGCATCTACGACCCCAACTCGGACCACCGTCGCAAGGGTGTCTACCGCGAAAAGGTCGACAGCACAAAGGCCCAGAGCTCGACCCTGCAGACGCTCATTGACGCCATCATCAATGCCGACGAGGACGACGTCGCCGCCCTCGTCAGCAAGATCCGCAACTGCGACAATCTCGACGCTGTTGCCGAGTCCATCACGAAGGAGAATAATGGCGAGTTTCTTTTTGCTGCTGTCGGCGACAGCGCTGCCGCCGCGCTCGACGACATCGATGACCATGCCAACAGCGCCTCCGCGGCCAGTGGCCCCGTCGAAGGCGAGGCGGATCTGGCGCGCAAGATGGGCGAGCTGCGTCTGGAAAACGGCTCTGTTCGCTTCATCGGAGGCACATCGCATCTCATATACACAAACGACCCCACCAGCCCAGGCAGCAGTGGCGCTGGCGGTGCTCGCGACCCGTCCTCGGATCCTTCCGAGCTAGACATGGGCGCTCTTGCTCCTGCAGCGGGCTCGGTTGCTGCTGATTCCAAGCTGGAGGCGCCCTACACCACCGCCGAAGAGGCCATCAACAGCTGGACCTCCGTCACCGACGACACGTCGCTGATCCTGCACCTCATGAACATGTACTTCAACTGGCACTACACCTACTTCACCACCCTCTCCAAGAGCCTCTTCTACCGCGACTTTTTGCGCGGCCGGCCACGCGTCCAGCCCACGGACCGTACCGTCTACTGCACCTCCCTGCTCGTCAACGCCATGCTCGCCCTCGGCTGCCATTTCACGGCCGTCCCGGGCGCGTTTGCCGTCGCCGGCGACTCGCGCACAAAGGGCGACCACTTTTTCGCAGAGGCTAAGCGTCTCATTGTCGACAATGACGAGTACGAAAAGCCAAGGCTCTCCACCGTCCAGGCCCTGGCTCTCATGTCTGTGCGCGAAGCCGGCTGTGCTCGAGAGGCCAAGGGCTGGGTCTACAGTGGCATGAGCTTCCGCATGGCTCAAGACATTGGTCTTAACTACGACGACGGCATGACGATGGGCCCTTCTGCTTCTGCTTCTGCTTCTTCCGGCTTGAATGCTACTTCGACCAACCACCAGATGAGTGATGGCGAGGTCGATGCGCGCCGCATCACGTTTTGGGGCTGCTTCCTCTTTGACAAGGCGTGGTCCAACTACCTCGGCCGTCTGCCGCAGCTACCCAAAAACTCGTACAGCGTCCCCAAGTACGATGTCTTTCCCGACGAAGACGCTGAGCTCTGGTCGCCCTTTACCGACTCGGGCTTCAATATGGCCTTCCGCCAGCCTTCCCGCACCCGCGCCGCCGGTCTGCAGCTGTCCAAGCTCTGCGAAATCAGCAGCGACCTGCTCCTCTACTTTTACCACCCTAGCCACATTGGGCGCTCTCATGGCAAAAACGTTGAGCTCAAGAGACTCAGCGAGGTTCATCGCCGCCTCGAAGAATGGCATCGCGAGCTGCCGCAAGAGTTTGAGCTCAAAGAGGGCCAGCTGCCCAACGTTCTTCTCACCCAGTAAGTCTTTCTCTCTCTGTTCATTTCTATTTCTAGTCTCTTAGAAAAAACAATCCTAACCCCCCACCCACAGCATGTTCTTCCATCTTCAGTTCATCCACCTCTTCCGGCCGTTTTTGAAATACGCACCCAAATCTTCACCTCTGCCGGCCCATGTGTCGCCGCGCCGCATCTGCACATCGCACGCCTGCGCCATTTCCAAGGTTATGCGCATCTACAAAAAGACCTACAACCTCCGCCAGATCTGCAACATTGCCGTCTACATCATCCACTCCGCCTGCACCATCCACCTCCTCAACCTCCCGGAAAAGACGGCCAAGCGCAATGTTATCCACAGCGTCAAGCAGCTCGAAGAGATTGCCGAGGATTGGCTCTGTGCCCGACGAAGCCTTGGCATTATCAGCGTCCTCGCGCGCAAGTGGGCCGTCGATATGCCCGAAGAGGCCTCGCAGATTCTTCAGCGTTCCGACGCCAGGTTCGGCACCTTTAACACGTCTGATGTGCCCTCCCCGGTCCGGCCCATACCTTCACCGCAAGCAGGAGCAGGAGCAGGGACGGGAGCAGGAGCAGGAGGAGTAGCTGCGACAAGTACCAACGAAACAGCCCCGCCGCTTGGAGACTCTCGCCAAGGCCAAGAATCAAAAGCGGCTGACGAGCCAACTCGTGTCAAGACAGAGTCGTTTGGTGATGCTGGTGATGTGGCTGCTGAACTCTCGGCCATACCACCTGCCCTCCCTGGGTATTCCAACGAGCTCACACAGTCACCAGTGTATCCCGACTTTACGCCGCCGGGCATGACGCCGGATTACCAGATGGGCTTCGGCGCACAGGTTCCGCCTCCGTCGTCCGTCACTTCGGCTCCCCATTCGCAACCCACGGCAGGACCACCACCACCACATGCACATCAGCCGCCGCCTACTACCCTGCCGTCTGTGCCGGAGAGCGGCAACGAGCAAGCTCAAGCGCCACCTCTGACGGATCCCATGAATTCTTTCGGAGCATGGAACCTACCCTCGGCGGGCTCGTCGTCTCAGCCATCTGTCTATCCGCAGGTAGGGCAGGCATCACAAGCATCGCAAGCATCACATGGCTTTACATATACACCGCCAGCGGCAGAAATGTACGGCGTGGACAGCCAATGCTTCTTCCTGAGAGACGGCACCAACTGGCAGCACAATTTTGAGACGTGGGGCTTCATGTCCGATCATCAGCAGCAGTCACAACAACAGAATCAACAGAATCAGGCTCAGCATAGAATGCCGCAGCTGGTCAACAGCATGACTGCCATGCAATCTGGTGTCCAGGGCACGGGCTCCCACTCGACGCCGAAAAGTGTGGGCAATGACAGCACGCCCATTTCTGACAGCAGTCTCTTTATGATGAGCGGACAGGGCGCCGACTTGGACCTAATGTTTGATGATTTCGGCCCGTCTGGTCAAGACGCATAGGACACTTTTATTTTCTTGTTTTACCGACTAGGCTACTTGCATTGTATAGAAACGAAACACGCTTATGACCTTTTTTGTTGATTATCATTCATTTATTATGCTATCCTTTATTCTTTATGACTCTTGTACTCGTATCTACTTGTAAGGGTTCTAAATTACAGTGCCCGTCTGCTTCTCGCCCATCTCGGCCAGAATCTGGCGGTACATGTCTGCCTCGGCTTCCATGTCGGCCATGCTGCGCGCCACGCGGCTGGCATCCTCAATGGTAGGAAACGCTCCGCCCGGCTGCGGCCGCTGTCCCTTGATCTGAGCTGACTGTGACTGGGCAGCGTCCCACAGTGCACCGCCCACATTACCCTCCTCCTCGGCCATCTTGACATAGAGCTGGTCTGTCTCGTTGTCAGAATCCTTGGTGTCCTTGTTGACCGGTCGCGGCAGAATGTGAACATGCACATGAGGCACCGTCTGGCCCGCACCGGGTCCGTCTTGGAGTGCAATATTGAAGCTGCCCGCTTCGGGACGGCTGTCGTCGGCACTGTCGCTGCCAAAATAGCGATGCGCCAGCATGCGCTGCACCGTCTGCACCGTGCCCCAGAGATCACCCAGCTCGGCCGCATCCAGGTCTGTCATGCGACGGTGCGCTTTTCGAGGACACACGAGCACATGACCCGGCATCAGCGGCTTGAGGTTGACCAGTGCAAACGACAGCGGCGTCATATAAAAGACTTGGGTCGAAACATCGAACGGGCCGAACTTGATGCTGGCCGAGGGCGAGGATGAAGATGAATACATTCTGTGGAATGAAAAAGGCCCAAAGAATCGATGAGATTTAAAGACGGGTGTAGAGACAGTCAACAGCAGTCGAACAGCCGAGCGCATCGTTAGCGGCACATAGATGGGGATAGACGGGGCAGAAGGTGGCAAGGGACCATGTAAATAAGATGGAAGGGGAGTCAAACAGGTACAAGGCTGAGCTGTCTTATATGTGACCAGAGAGGTTGTTTAGGTCATAAACGCTGGTGATAGCTTTCCTGCTAGTGCGGCCTTTCTTCTTACATGCCACAGAGTGGGGACTGGAATACGTTCAAATGCAAAAATACAGTCGCTTTTGTATTGTACAGAAAATGCTATATGCCATAGTTCAAAAAAGTACAAGGCTTCCACGAGAAAAAATTATGCCACCTCCAATTGTCCCAAAACTTCTTGCACGCCATGCATGCTCCAGCGGTCAACACGGTCTTGATCGCACGTCTTCCAGAGCTGTCGCAGAAGCACCCTGAGGGCCTGTGCCTCATCCCAATCGTCACTGCTCTTTTCTGTAGTCACGTGACCCAACGATGACGTCTTGCTCTGCGACAGCACCTTTGCATCGTCCTGGCCAGCTGCTGCTGATGCTGCTGCTACAACGGCATACCGCGCTGCCAGCCAGCTCACCATGCCCGTGCGTGTGACAAGAGTGGTGCTGCCGCCCTCGAGAGAGGCAGCACGCGCCACAATGCGCAGCACTTGGCGACGCAGGGGGGCGCGCATGTAGGGATTGTCGGCGAGCGAGGCCACCGTCTCAAAGAGCCGACGCGAGCGGAAACAGTCGACATCGGCAGCTGTGCGGAGTCCTTCCAGAAGGTATCCCAACAGCCAGTTGATCTCGGCATAGTAGGTGTCGTCATCGGTCGGGCCGGCATGGACGACATCGGCCACCAGCGGGAAGGCGCCGCGAAGACGCCACGTCGGGCCGGCCGTCAGGAACGTGTTGACCTTGGCGTACAAGCAGTGCAGAGGGTTGCGCAGGACCGTGAGGGCGTGCCGGGCAAACGACACAATATGGCCGGGCAGCGGACCGTTGTCGACCTCGGGCTTGGCAGACTCGATCAGCTCCGACAGAAGCAGCCAGACCTGGTCCTTCTCGTCGTACGCCGATGCGCGGATCGCGGCGGCCATGCTGGCAAGATTCACGAGTGCCTGGCGGCGCAGGCTCTTGTCCGACGACGCCAGCAGGTCAATGACACCAGCCGCATGGCCGTCTTCCACAATTTCGTCGGCCGTCTTGCCCGCCCACTTGGCCAGGGCGGCCGTGTCAGGCTCGCCCGCAGGCGTCATGTTGAGCAGCTCCTCAATCGTGTCGTCGCCGCCGCCGAAAAGGGGTGACACATCATCCTCATTGTCAAGAGTAGCGTCGTCAGACATTTTGTCTGCAGCTGCAGCTGCAGCTGCAGCGTCCTTCTTCCTTGACTTGTCTGCCTTCTTCTTGGCTTTGGCGGCTGACCGCGCTGCTTTGGTCGGCCACGATGGCAGCGACTTGTCAAGCCGCGCCAGCATCGCCTTATCCTCGGCAAACACGGTCCGCAGGTACTCGCCCATCTTGCCCAGGCTTGCCTCGTCGCACCGGCACTGGTCCAGGTAGCGCTTGACAAAGGCAAAGAGCTTGTCGAGGTTGGCCGGCGAAGAGCTCTCGGCCGCCGTGGCAAACCGCAACTGCTCGACAATGGCCATGGTCACGGGGTCGACAGCTGTTGTGGCCAGGGTCTGCAGCATCATCTCAATGTACTTGACGGGACCGCTGGCACAGCGAACGACGCAGTTGTCGACAAACGCCCAGACGGGGTCAGACAGCAGAGACGACGATGAAGACGATTTCTTTGATGTCTCTGATTTCTCCGACTTGTCGCGGAGACTGACCACGAGAGCAGAGAGGCCGGCCGATAATGCACTGCCGTCTTCGGCAGCCGTGCTGCTGGCCTCGGTGCAGAGCTGCTCCTCGCGCGCCACAAAATCGAGCACTTTGCGGATGCGGGCGAGAGCCAGGTCGCCGTCGCTGCCACCAGCGCCGCCATCTGCATACACCTTGAGGAGAGCTGCAAACGGCGATGCGGCCAGGCCCTTGGCCTTGGAGAACCACTGCATGCCGGGCGAGTAGCCGGCAATCGCCAGCAGGTTCTCGAGCTCCATCAGCTTCATCGCCTTGTCGGCATCGCTGCCGCTGTGGCTGTTGGCCTGGCGGATGGCCGTGAAGAGGTACGACGACACGTCAAACTTGGCATTGAGTGCAACCTGCGGGACCACCTCGTAGTAGAGACGCAGCACCCGCGTCGCCACCTCGCGAGACAGCAGGTTGCCGCCGTCTTCGTCCTCGTTCTCATTGTCGCCGATGTTGCGGTATGCATTGATGACGTCCTGCATCGGAGGACAGCGACGGCAAAACTCGTTGACCACGCGGCGCTCCGACGCTGCCCACAGCGTCTCGCGGGGGAACTTGCGCTCAGCCTCGCGGTGCATGCGCAGCACGGCCTGCAGCTTCTCCATGGAAATGGCCAGCAGACGGATGGCAAAAAAGGGAATCAGCTTGGACGACTTGCTGGATGCCAGACAGCGCGACAGCGTCTTTTGGTCAAGAGGGCGCGGCAGGATGTTGTCGACCAGGACAGAGGTGGGCGGCGGCAGACGGGCGTATCTCAGCTTGTTGCCGAAGAAGGCGGGGATGGGGAGCTGGATCGTGTTGAAGAGGAGCGCCGCAAAGCCGACCCAAGTAGCCGACAGTTTGGGCTCAAAGGTAAAGTTCTTGCGGTCAATGTAGTACCAGGCCGCCAGCTCGGGCGCCTCCCGCAGGATGGCCAGGAGAAGCGCGCTCTGGCGCGTGCTGGACCACGGCCGCAGGTTGGGCAGGAAATCAGACAGCGCAAGGTTGAAGACGGGCACGGCGTCGGAAAACTTGTCGATCCAGGCAATGCGGTCCAGGCCGTCGTCGGCCGCAGCTGTCGCAGCGTCCGCGTCTGCATTGGGCTCGACGCCCTGGGGATAGAAGCCGTTCTGATCGCGCAGCACGCCGACGGCTGGCGATGTGCAGACGGTCATGAGAAGCTCGTGGGCCGCATCCGACACGAGCAGCGTCTTGGCCTCGCTGCCGTCGTCGTCGCTGGCTGCCTGGCCATCGTGCGCATATCCGTAGAGCCCCGCAAGACGCGACAGCGTGCCAGCGTTGAACAGCTTGATGCGGGCCGAGCGGGGCAGCTTCTTGTCCTTGAGAACGTGCTCGCGCAGCGTGGCGATGATGTCGTGCACGAGGTGTGGCGGGTCGTCCTTGATGGAGCGCGTCAGGGCGCTGACGGCGTCGCGCTGCCCAAGCAGCTCGGCCTTGGCCTCGGGGGGCAGCAGCTGCAGCGACGTCAGAAAGAAGCGCACAGCGTTGGTGCGGACCGACGTGCGCCGCGCATCCTCGACGCCGTCGCCCAGGAAGCGCAGCGTCATGTTGCGGCCCAGAGCGCGGTATGTGTGGATGCGGGCGCGGAAGAGCGGCCTTGCCACGGCGCCGCCGTCAAAGGCCAGCGTTTCGCGCAGCAGACGCAGCGTCGGCGAGATGACAAACTCCTTGCTCTTGTCCGCCGCCAGGTTGCGCGAGATCAGCGTCAGCTGGCGCCGCCGCAGCAGCGTCCGGCAGATGCCCAGGCAGATCGGGGCCATGTCGAGGATGTGCGACAAGTAGCGCACCAGCAGCGCCAGCACGACGGGCACGGCCGACATGAGGTTGTCGCTGTTCATGCGCGACGCATAGTCCCACGTGTCCATGAGGTCCGGCAGGTACACGGGATCGCTCTCGCCGCCACGGCCGTCGTCATTGTCGTAGTCATCGCGGTCGTCGCGCGGAGGTGTCGCCTCGAGGTAGCTGCGCAGCAGGGCGGCGTCTTCGGCGCGGTGTTGCTCGGGGTCGTTAAGCTTGTCGAGCAGCAGCTTGAACGATTGAAGGCCTGAATGCATTCACAGTCAGTCTATGGTGTTCACTTGCCGAGCTTTTCTTCGAGCTCCCTCATCCAACTCACCGTGTCGAGCTTTTTGAAGATCTTGGTCAAAGGCTAGCAGCTGCATAAGCTGCCGCGCCGAGAGAATGTCTTCCGATGTTGGCGCCTCGTGCACAACCCGTGGCCGTTTCCTCGGGTTCTCCCCGTCGGGTGCATACGGCCGCCGTTTCGCCATTGCTTTGAAAGGTGCTGGGGGGCCGAATGGTTTGAATTCAAAAAAAAAAGTTCTTTGACGTCAAAGTATCCCCAAAAAAAAAGGCAGCGTCAGCAAAAACGCCCCGGTCGCACCTGCCGCACGCGAGTGTGTACACTGTGAATGTGAACGGCGCTACCAAGAAATTTTGCCGCTGATAACAACTGCCGCACCTGACCGCCCTTTTATCAAAAGTGGGCTACTCTCCCCCAACGGTCTTGAATGATTGGCGAATGGCCCTGCTGCAAGCGGTTTAGCGGACCCAGCGCAGCGCAAATGAAGCAATTAAATTAAACGGCACAATAAAATGGTAAAATAGCCCAAATGCTCCTTCCTCGCGCATCACAGCGCAGTCGCTCCTACCGCTTTTATCATTTGCAGAGTACGGATATATATCTGCAAAACACTCAACTAAAAAAAGGTCTCGTGACCAAAAGCACATGAAAATAAAAATCAATTATAGAAAGGACGTGCGATAAAACAAAAAAGTCGAGGACAACTCGATTCCTCTATATGCTTCCTTTGCGGCCGGCGACGAGGGCAGCGGCCAGACTCCTAGCACCCAGGCCCGCACCGGCACCGAAACGGCAGTTCTCCACTCGACTCCGCCACGGCCAAGGACGAGCCTTTTCTGCGACGTCTTTCCCTCTGGGAGCATCACGAACAGCATCACAAGTATTCGCTCCAGTATCGCGCACCATGTCGACCTCAAGCACGACCACCACCACCACGGGCGCGCCGGCCACGGTGCCGTTCGAGACCATCACGGCCGACAACATCCAGCGGATCTTCCCCGACATTGACACGAGCGGCGACGCCCTCGAGGGCCACGATGCCGAGCAGATCCGTCTGATGGACGAGCTGTGCATTGTGCTCGACGACAACGACGTGCCCATTGGCAAGGCCAGCAAGAAGGTCTGCCACCTGATGACCAACATCGACCGCGGCCTGCTGCACCGCGCCTTCTCCGTCTTCCTCTTTGACGAGCAGAACCGTCTGCTGCTGCAGCAGCGCGCCTCGGAGAAGATCACCTTCCCCGACATGTGGACCAACACCTGCTGCTCGCACCCGCTGGCCGTTGCCAGCGAGACGGGCGTCGCGCTCGAGGCCGCCGTCGAGGGCGCCAAGCGTGCTGCCCAGCGCAAGCTCGAGCACGAGCTGGGCATCAAGGCCGAGCAGGTGCCGCTGGACAAGTTCCGCTTCCTGACGCGCATCCACTACAAGGCCCCGAGTGATGGAAAGTGGGGAGAGCACGAGAGTGAGTAGGAGGGAGGGTACAAGACAAGGCAGAGTAAAGGGAGAATGTGACCTTTGTCTTTTTTGAATTCTGCTAACCAGGTTTACCCCTCCAGTCGACTACATTCTCTTTATCAAGGCCAAAGTCGACCTCGACATCAACCCCAACGAGGTCCAGGCCACGCAATACGTGACCCCTGACGAGCTCAAGACGCAGTTTGCCGACCCCAAGCTCACCTTTACGCCGTGGTTCAAGCTCATCTGCAACTCGATGCTCTTTGAGTGGTGGCAGCACCTCGACAACGGCCTCGAGTCGTACCTCAACGAGAAGGAGATCCGGCGGATGTAACAGCAAGGACAGATCAAGAGGGGGAAGTGAGGAAGAAATGAGTTTTGCTGATTGCAAACCATGTTCCATTGTTTTTTTGCTAGCCAGGTTTTGAATCTACAGAGTGTGACTGATTTTTGGTTTCTTTTGTTTCTGCTGTTGTTCTTTTGGGTTTCCTTTTTGATTGTTTTTTTTTTTTTCCGCCGCTTGTTTTCAACCTCTGCACTCTCTACCTTGATCTCTGTGCTCCCAAATCTTGCATACAGACCTCTCAACAGGGCAAGAGATAAAGGAACGGTTGCAATGGACAAGGGACGACCGTCGACGGCGACACTCTGAGGGAGATGGAGGACAGCCAGCAAATGAAAAAGGCTGTGAGACATGAGGACCATGCAGCATGCAGTGCGTCTCCGGAATCACATTGTACTGGCTACAAACCAGTGGCCTATCCTGGACGTGCTGTGCCAAGACAAGACAAGGTCACATGAAAGTCGGAGGACCCCGGTGATGGTCTCTGGTGATGCACCACCATCTGACAGCACACGGCTACTGGCGGCAGCTGTTGAAGCGGTTTCCCACGTCATCTAGCTACCGTCTCTCTTACCAATATTTCTATCGACACTCGTCCCGTCACTCATCCATCCCACTATCTGAGCTTGTTCTTATTCTCTTCCAATGGCATGGCTTTGCGTCTCGCACAAAACCCTATCCCCTTCTCCCCTATTCCTATTCCTCTCCCAGGCACCTTTTCAACCCCCACGGCCTGATGCAAGCGGATGCAGTGACGCAGTGATCCGCCAAGTATTGGTGCCGTTTGATCCAGTGCCCCAGTCATGCCGTGCGTCCATTTGCTCGGTGTATTGGCTGCGCTGGCTCTCGTTCGTCCATTGTCGGCTCTGCTGGCGTCATGGTGACGTTGTACACGATGGAAGAACGGTGCGAGTATATAATCATGGCCTCGGGTACTTGTTCTTGCCTCTCCTGTCTCTTGTCCTCTCATCTCTCTCTCTCTCACTCTCTCCAAACAGTCGACTATCACCAACATCACCAACATTACGAATCCTGCCTTGCCTCACAACCAACTACTGCCACATCCTCCCCCTTCCTTTCAAGTCCCTTTCTCTGCTTCCTTTTCTATCTCCCTCATCCCTCTGACCCGTTCCACCAAAGCGAATGTCTCTTGACTTGCGCATAGCCCTCCATTGTCTCCGTCACCCAGGCCGATTTATGCCTGTTTCCAGAACACAGCTTTCCCGTGTTCACACAGGCGACAGTATACAAAGTATATCATACACATAGAGCGCCGTCAACCCTCGTTCTCGCTGCCCGGCATGGATCATTGTCGTCGTTCCAGTTCGTCTAGTTCGTCTAGTTCGTCCAGCCACCCGTCGTCCACGTCTCTTTCGGCGTCGCTGTCGGCCACCTCGTCGTCTGCATCGTCACTTATCCCTACTCTGTGGGAGACGACCGTCCGCGAGCTCGGAGCAGGCGAGTGCCGCGAGGCTGCTCTCTCGCTGGCCCAGTCCTTTGCCGCCGACCCGCCGCAGCGGTACCTCGTCACGGATGACAACAGCAAGGACAGCAAGGACAGCAAGGACAGCAAAAGCAGCAACGTCCAGTCGGCCGAGACGGCTTGGAAGCTTCATGCCGACATGATCCGCTACGCCGTAGCCGCGGCTGTCCTCCAAAAGGGCGTCGTCGCCAGCATCGGCCCGGACCACGACGCCGTCGCGCTCTGGATGCCTCCCGGCCGCGGCGGCGACATGGGCAGCTGGTGGACCGAGCTGCGCAGCGGCCACTGGCGTCTCCGTTACCGCCTCTCGCCCGAGTGTCGTCGCCGCTACTATGGCGAGTTCCATCCGCTGCTCTGCCGCACAAAGACCGAGATCATGGTCGCCGACGGCCGTCTGCCCGACGACTGCTTCTATCTGCTGTACATTGGCACCAAGCCCGCCGCTCGCCGTCGCGGCTATGCGCAGAAGCTGCTCGAGCACCTGTGTCAGCAGGCCGACGCCGAGAGCAAGCCCGTCTACCTCGAGTCCAGCTCCACGGCCAACACTCCGTTCTACGAAAAGTTTGGCTTTGTCTGCAAGCGGGACGTCCGTCTTGTGCGTGGCCAGCAGCCCATTGTTCTGTCCATCATGGTCCGCGAGGCACAGGCCGTTGCTGATACGGAGTAAGGTGTAGGCCTAATGGGTGGTGGGTAGTAGGGGAGTCATATTTCAATTCCTCACATCGGTTGCGTTTCCTCTTTGTGCTATTTCATTTCAACATCAAATTCATGTCTGACTGTTTTTTTGTTTTGCTTGATCATTCTACTTCACAAATACACAAGATGTCGTCAAAAATGCAATCAACATGCCTTCCAATGCTCAAAAAAAGTATATGCCACATGAAACAGAAACCAACAAGATGATAAAAGAACAAAAAAAGATAAACCCGTGACGCCATTCCCACTTCTTCCTTCCCTTCCTTCCTCTCCCGTTTTTTTTTCTTCTTGTTCTCGCCTTCTTATCCCTTGCCCTCTCACATGAGAGCAAACGTTTCGTCGTCGACAGTCGGGAAAATGGTGCCGCTGTCCGTCAGCTCCTGCACCGCAGCCATCGTTGGGTTGTAGCCCATCTTGAGCTGGTTGACCATGACATTGATGTTGACGCCCTCGTTGCCTGTCGGCATGCTGCGCAAAAAGTCGTAAATCTTCTTGGCGTTGGCCGACATATTGCGGCCGGCTGCACCGCCGCCCACGCCGTATCCAGCACCATCCTGCTCAACAAACATGCCATCGCCCGCATTGCCTCCTGCATTGTGCGCACCTCCGGCGGCACCGCCGCCACCAACAGCACCCTTGGTCAGGGACAGATGGACATAGGCGCACTCGAGCGCGTGGTAGCTGACCTCGTTATAGTCCTCGACAGCGCGCAGAAAGTGAGCAGCCACATAGCGCTTCTGGTTGAAGAGCTTGAGGCGGCCAAAGACGCGCACGTGCTGGTCCAGCGCAAACGGCGCCTCGCCCTCCTCGTTCTTGTCGGCATCCACCCACTTCTTGACATCAATCGAGCCCGTGCCGTCCTCGATGCGGTAGGTAATGTTGGTCGACTGCGGGTTGACGGCGCGCACCTGGCCGACAATCGTCACCTGCGTCACGCTGGCGCCATCAATCGTAAACTCGGACGCGCCCGGGTACGCCTCTTCCGTGTCGGTCAGTTGCTTGATCGTGAGCGGTCGGAGAGAGTCTTCATTGTGATTCTTGAGAAAAAAGAGAGGAGTCAGTACCGTCCGCATCTTTAATGCTATTTTGTGTTTTCTCTTACCCGTCCACCCTGTCCACCTTGGCTGCCAGACTGGGATCCGGCCATGTAGCCGCCGCCTTCACCGCCGCCATCGTTCTGGTAGGCTGGTTTTGTGTATGTTCCGTACGACGCTGTAGAGTGAGAATGCATGTCAGTATTTCTTCCTATGCGTTTTGCCTTCATCACAGCAGCTATATAGATTTCGCATCGGCGACAAGACTCACCCATGATTTGGTTGGTGTGCTTTGTGTGTTGGGTTTGTGTAAACGACAATGACAACTCTGTGACCAAAGCGTATGTCTATTATTCGGATGTCGTGACGTTGGAAAGTACAGAAGGCTGCGGGCGGGCGGTGATGACGATAGTATTGTTGTCTTTTGCTGGTGCTTTTGCTCTTTTGCTGTTGAGCTCCTGCCTTGTCTTGTTAGAGGGGTGGCAAGCGACGCGTGAGACGCGTTGGGACGCGACGCCACTTTACAGAGGAAGTGGGGGCACGCCGAGGTACATTGGCTCTGTACCTCCCGCTGCCTGCCAAACCGGTACATTTCACATGTATCTCGGTACCGAGATACAAAATAGGAATTCCCATCCCGCACTTTTTGTAAAGCCACCATGTGGCGGTGCGTATGGGGAAAAGAGTACTGAAAGTAGCCGGCAACTTGCTGACGTTCGACAGTTCCAGAACGTGCGTCGCCGTGCGCCATTTTCCGTTTCATGTCGGTTCCCGTCCTTTTTTGCAGCTGATTCGCGGGCACTTTGGGGGAAAATGCGCCAGCACATAATTGCCTCGGCTCTAGCGCCTCAGTAGCGCCATCACTCTCCGGCGGAGTCGCAGCACGACGCCACACTGCCCTTACAGCGCTTTATAGTGATTGGACGCCCTGTAACTACCCCGGAACTGGAACTGGTGGCCGGGTGGCTCCCCCTGGTTCTCCCCCGGACCGCTGTGAGATCGCTGTGAGGTACGGGGAGTACAAAAGGTACATGCAGGCTGTTAACGCATGCGTGCCGGCGCAAAGGCCCAGCGCCGCCCAACTGCACTATCACGAGCTTGGTCGCAGTCACTTACTTTTTCATCCTCTCCGGCACTCGCTCTTCGAATCGCCACTTTGTTTGCTGCCATTCTTAAATACCGCATGCAAAACCCCCCTCTCTGCGCTCCGACATCGTTAGCATCCCACGTTGTCATCTATTTAAGCTTGTCCAGACCATTGTCCTCTTTGGCCCATTGTCGCTGGCAAAGACTCTCCAAGTTCTTCTGATTCTTTTCATCCTCGGATACTCATTCTCCGCTTTTGTCAACCTCTCTCGTCGCCGCTCTCGTCGCCTCTCTCGATTCTCACCCGCCTACCGACGACTCCCGTCGACCTTCCCCCCTCCCCATCGACCCCTAATGACACGGAGCCAGAGCGCATCTCTTCCGATCCTGCCCTTGCCCAAGGGTGTGGTCCTCTATCCCGGCATTCTCCAACGTATCCCGGCCACGCCCAGCCGTCCTGATATTGCTGCTCTCGTCGCCAGCATCTATGCGCGCGTTGCTGCACCTGGAACCGCTCAAGATGGCGCGCCCCGTGCTGTGAACGACGTCCCTGTGGTCTGCGTGCCCATGGCATCGACGCTGGTCGGCCCCCGCGGCCAGCGCCTGCTGGGCAACACGACGGACAAGGAGAACAATGCAATGACCAACAATGCCGGCAATGCCAACAATGCGAACAATGCCAACAACGCAAGCAATGCCAAGGCTAATGTGCCCGAGTTTGTGCCCGGCCGCTCGACCAAGAGCGATCTCTTTGCATGCGGCGTTGTGGCCAAGATCCTGCGCATCGAAGGCCGCGAGAACGGCGAGTTTCTGCTTCACGTCGAGGGCCGCTCGCGTGTCTCCATCGACAAGATTCACAAGGAGCAGCCTACTTTCGAGGGCGATGTGACACTTCGTCTGGACGAGGGTGCGTTCTTGTCATACTGCTTTCCATCAAAAGTGTCCTGCTAACTCATTGTCCTTCCCCAGTCGACATCTCGGACGCTGCTCTCTTCGAGACGTTTAACAAACTCAAGAGTGCCTCTCGTGACCTCGCTCAGGCGCTGCGTGTGGCTGCTGCCATGACGCCGGACCGGCCGCAAGCACGCTTCACTCCTCTGCTGGCCCGTCGTCTCGATACGTTTATTGCCAACAAGACCGTTGCCGAGGCGGGTCTGCTTGCTGACTTTATGGCCAACATACTCGTTGCCTCCTACGACGAGAAGCTGCAGGTCCTTGCCGCTTTTGATGTCAAAAAGCGTGTGCCCATGGTGCTCGAGCTCGTCGAGCGCCAGGTCAACAGCATCCGCTCCAGCATCAAGCTGACCACGGTCACCATCACACCTGCCGACGGTGGGGGCGAGGGCAACAAGCCTTGGGATCCCCTCAAGCCCCATCAACAAAACGGCCTCCCTTTTCCCCTGGGCGTCCCCCTGTCCAAGCCTGGACAGAACGGTCCTCTCACCTTTATCATTCCTCCCAATGGTCTCGTTGTTCCTGGAGGCAACGGCAATGGCATGCCTCCCGGCGGCATACCTGGCGGTGCCTTTGGTCCCGGTGCGCGGTTCCGGCAGATGCCCCAGCCGCCGCCTGACAACGAGGAGCCGGATGAGAATGCCGAGCTGGAAAAGAAGCTGGCCGAGGCCAAGCTCAGTCCCGAAGCCGCCAAGATTGCCGAGCGCGAGCTCAAGCGTCTGAAAAAGATTCCCCAGGCGCAGGCCGAATACAGCGTGATCCGCAACTACCTCGAGACCCTGGCCGAGATTCCCTGGTCCAAGATGACGGACGACCGTCTGGGGCCCGATACCCTGGCCAAGGCGCGCGTGCAGCTGGACGGTGACCACTACGGTCTTGACAAGGTCAAGAAGCGTCTGCTCGAGTACCTGGCCGTGCTGCGGCTCAAGCAGTGCGTCAACGAAGAGGTCGACGGCCAGATCAAGGAGGCCCAGCAAGCCAAGGAAGCTGCGGAGGCAGCAGCCAAAGAGGCCAGAGAAGCTGCTGCTGCTTCTGCCGCTTCTGCACCGCAAAACGGCGAGGGCAGTCCAGCTGCTGGCGGTCCTGCTGCCGACCCTGCCGCTACGGCCGCTGTCGACGAGCGCATTCAAGCACTTACGATGCAGCGCATGACGGACAAGTCGCCCATTCTGCTGCTGGTCGGCCCGCCTGGCGTGGGCAAGACCAGTCTGGCGCGGTCGGTGGCTACGTCGCTGGGCCGCAAGTTCCACCGCATCTCGCTGGGCGGCGTGCGCGACGAGGCCGAGATTCGCGGTCACCGGCGGACGTACGTGGCGGCCATGCCCGGTCTCATCATGCAGGGTCTGCGCAAGGTGGGCGTGGCCAACCCGGTCATCCTGCTGGATGAGATTGACAAGATTGGCACGACCAACTACCAGGGCGACCCGTCGGCTGCCATGCTCGAGGTGCTCGACCCGGAGCAGAACCATTCGTTTGTCGACCACTACCTGTCGGTGCCGTACGACCTGAGCCGGGTGCTCTTTATTGCCACGGCCAACAGCCTCGACACGATCCCGGCGCCGCTGCTCGACCGGATGGAGACGATCCAGCTGCCCGGCTACACAACCTTGGAGAAGAAGCACATTGCCATGCAGTACCTGGTGCCCAAGCAGATCCGTGTCAACGGCCTGACGGCCGAAAAGGTTGAGCTGGACGACAAGGTCATCTCCAAGGTGATCGAGTCGTACACGCGCGAGGCCGGTGTGCGCAACCTGGAGCGCGAGATTGGCTCCGTCTGCCGGGCCAAGGCTGTCGAGTATGCCGAGGCGCGCGACGGCGGACGACTCGATGCCTACCACCCGCAGCTGACGGTCGACGATATCGAGCGGATCCTCGGCATTGAAAAGTTTGAGGAGGAGATTGCCGAGACGGCCGAGGCGACGCGGCCCGGTCTCGTGACGGGCCTGGTGGCCTACGGCGGCAGCAGCGGCGGCGGCATCCTGTTTATCGAGGTGGCCGACATGCCCGGTACGGGACGCGTGCAGCTGACGGGCAAGCTGGGCGACGTGCTCAAGGAGAGCGTCGAGGTGGCTCTCTCGTGGGTCAAGGCTCACGCGTTTGCGCTCGGCCTGACGCAAGATCCCGTCGAGGACGTCCTGCGGCAGCGCAACATCCATGTCCACTGCCCCTCGGGCGCGGTGCCCAAGGATGGCCCCAGCAGCGGTGCCGCGCAGGCCATTGCTCTGATCTCTCTGTTTAGCGGCCGCCCGGTGCCTCCCAGCCTGGCCATGACGGGCGAGCTGACGCTGCGCGGACGCATCACGGCCGTTGGCGGTATCAAGGAGAAGCTGATTGGCGCCATGCGTGCGGGCGTCAAGACGGTGCTGCTGCCGACACAGAATCGCAAGGATGTCAAGGATCTGCCCCAGGAAGTCAAGGATGGTCTCGAGATTTTCCACGTCAGGTATGTCTTTTTTCTTTCTTTTTTTTTTGCCATCATGTTGATACCGTATTTCACCATATTAACAACGATAGTCACATTTGGGAAGCCATTCATTGCGTCTGGCCCGATGCCCAGTTCCCCGGTGCTGATGAGCATCCGACCATTGAAAGCCGGCTGTAGTCGGAGTGTAGAGGAGATGTGTCGTCGTTCTTTTTCCTTTCTTTTTCAAGTCAAACTGTTACTCTTGCAGTTTTACGTCTTACCTCTTCTATCCTGTCGTTAAAACCACCTGCCTGCGTTTTCTGTGATTTCTTTTTCTCTTCTTGCGACATGGTCCCTCTGACACGCTCTCTCTCTTTCCCTCTGCCTCATCAGCATACCGCGCACACTCTTTGTTGATACTACGAGACAATTTAAAGCTTTTTTTGTTACTATGGCTCCATCACTCACTCTTACCGTTTGTCGTTGTTTGTCTCATCGCATCGCTTGTGTCTGTCGCGCATTGTTTCTGTCTGAGACTCGACGGAGCCCAAGACCATGCATTGTTCCGGGAGTCCGTTGTCTTCCTATTGTTTTTTTTTTTTTTTTATTCTTTTGATTTGTTTCTTTTTTTTCAATTTGTTCCTTTCTTCCTTTCTTCCTTCTCTCCTTCTGTCTCACGGCAAGGGAAGGAAAACAAGATGAAGCACACGCGGCTTGCAGACGTGTCCTCGCTTGGCGGGCGCCGGACAGTTTCAAGGCTGTGCGACAGGAACCAGGTGTGAGGCAGGAGGAGAGGCAGGAGGCAGTCAAAAGTATGCCAAACAGGCTAAGAACTGAACAAAAAGGCGTGTGACGCCGTCACTGACATAGCATTCCAAGTTCATGTAGGGGCGACCCTGTTCTTCTTTCTCTGAAATGAGAATTAAAAAAAAATAACATGTTCACTGTTTACATGTCTGCTCGGCAAATGTCGTGACTTGCTGCACCCTCCTCCGCATTGAGTGCGCGACTGAAGACCCCATGGATGCTCACATATCTCCAGAGCATGGAGTATGGAGCTACCTCGTAAAATTCATAGAGTTACTCCGTACATGTGCATGCCAATAGTGCTCTTGGACTATTGACGGCGTCCTCTCCGTTCAATTCCCAGCAGCCCATCTTGGCAAATACTACCGTAGCATTCGACCATCCGACGGTAGCATCGACTTGTTGGGTCTTGTTGAGGCCTCTTGCTCGTCTTCCGCCCCCCCCCCCCCCCCCCCCCCCCCCTCCCC